>VDFB02323593.1:0-46163 GCA_007258455.2 Sequoia sempervirens
TCTTCAGTAATATCCTACATGACCAAGAAAACTATGAACATCTTTTTGGCTAGAAGGTGTAGGAAAGTCTTGAATAATTTGGATCTTTTTAGGATCCACTTGGATACCTTTAGAGGAGATGTAAGGGCCAAGCACTATCCCTTCGGTCATAATCATATGGCACTTTTCATGACTTAATGACAAATTGGTATCTACACAAAGCTTAAGTACCTTTTCTAAGTTTGTTTTAGCCTCTTCATAAGTATTACCATGGATAGTAAAATCGTCCATATACACTTCAACACAATCATTGACAAGATCTGCAAAAATACTCAAAACTGCTCTTTGAAAAGTGGCAGGGGCATTGCATAGACCAAATGACAAGACACTATAGGAAAAGGTGCCCCAAGGGAAAGTTAAGGTGGTCTTGTCTTGATCTTTTGGTGCTATGCGAATTTGGTGGTAACCACTGAACCCTTCCAGAAAAGAGAAAAACTTCTTACCTACAAGAGTGTCCAACAATTGTTCAATAAATGGTAATGGAAAATGATCTTTCTTAGTATATTTATTTAATGCTCTATAATCAACACAAATTCTCCATTTACCATTTTTCTTAGGAACCACAACTAAAGGAGAAACCCACTGACTATCTGAAATAGGATATATAAACTAAACATTTAACAGTTTTTGTAACTCCTTAACTATTTCACACAAGGCAGGGCTAAGCCGACGTTGTGGTTGCCTAATTGACGACTACCTTCTTCAATGTAAATATGGTGGGTGCAGGTGTCACGATGAATGCCATGCATGTCTTGGTATTCCTAGGTGAATGCATCTTTGTTTGTTCTAAGCATGGCGAGAAGATCTTGGATTTGTTTAGGGGTTAACTATGGATTAATGTTAAGTGTGCGATTAGGAAAAAATTCCATAGCTTCTGATTGTGTAGGTGAGTCAATGGCTAAGACTTGGGAGGTGGATGGCATATCATTCGAATTTGCAGAAGATAAGAATGAACCATATAAGTAATTATGGGGAAAAAAGTGATGCAATGTGATAAAGTGTTGAACATAACATGAACTACCCACCAATGGAAAGTTCCCAAAAGGACATTGAGTAGTTATACCTGAATGGAGGACCATGCTTTCAAAAATTTCATTAAACGTATACCTGTTCTGAAGGAAATTAACAAGAACATTATCCTCAGTAGGTTCCTCCATATCTAAGGCTTTATCAATTGTCAGAATTGGCAATGACTCATCTAAGTCACTATCAATCCAAATTGGGTCCTTCGTCTCCAACAAAGGTTGTGCTAGTGGGTATAGAGTTAGTTGTTTCATGTGCTCACCATTAGAAATGACCATGTTCCCTGACTAACAGTTGATAAATGCATTTGTGACTGCTAACCAAGGTCACCCCAAGATCAAGGGGTATCACCCAGTTTAATTTTTTGCTGAAAAATCACAAAGTCAGTTGGGTATTCCCATGAATCAATAAAAAGGATTACATCTTCAATCACACCTTCGGATTGACCAAAGATCGATATGCCATTTGAAGAACTATAGGAGTAGGTCTAAGCCCTTCTAATGACAGTCTTTTCTTTGTTTCATTTGTCATAACATTAATTGCAACACCCAAGTCCACAAGGGTATTAGGAATACTTACTTTACCAATAGATACCTTAATGATAGGACTCCCTGGATTTGAGTACTTTGGAATGGTTATGTTCCTAAGCATAAGACTTGCTAACTGTCTAATAACTTGGATGGTCTTCAGGTCTTGCTTCTTCTTCTGCTTCTGAGTACATAGATCACAAATTATTTTTGTATAGACGGGGATGTCCTTGATGGCCTATAACAAAGGAATCTTGATGTTAACATTGCACAACTCATGAACAAAATCAAATTTAGATTGAGAGTCCTCCCTTTATGTTGGTTCAGACTGAAATCGTTCGGGAAAGGGAGGTTCTTTGGCTGGCTCTGTTTCTGACTCCTCATTGATTTCTCTAATGGTGGGCCCTTGAAGAGCCTTCCCTGACCTTAACTGAACTCCATCTAGTTCTAATGTATTTATGGGATAGGTGGGTTAACCTGTTGCCTCATTATTATATACATGTTGGGTTACCTCATTGTTAGGGTTTGGATTTGATTGCGCTGGCATTGATGTAGGTCTTGGTGGTTGTGTCAGATGGTTTGTTGGATTGATGGGCTAGGCGTCTGATGATGGCAAGGCCAAAAAAAGTTTTTGTGCCTATTGGTATGGGTTGATCATATGAGGAGGTGGAAATTGTGATTGTGACGAAAAAATGGTTGTTGTTGGTATGGTGATGGTTGTGGCGATTGTGGCCTCCATGCCTATTGCCATGACTATGAAGTATATTGATATTGTGGTATCCATTGAGGGTATGGGGGTTGTTTCCAACCCCCATACCATCCCAGTTGATAAGAATTGGGTTGAATAGTTCCAAGGGCAAGATAATCGTTCATCATGTTAGGGTGCATTACTTAGGGTGGAAAAAGGTCGCCTAGGGGCCATGTAATAGACGAGTTCCTCAAAATATTCCATTTTAGTCACACCTACAGGAAGAGGCCTCAAGCTAGAACTTCTACTAACTTCTTCTAAGGATGAGATGTTTGTCTTATTATAAGGGTAATCTTCATTGCCATGCTTCTTCCTACATATAGGACAAAATACTGCTAAGGCCTTTTCTGCCTCCCCTTGCTTTCTACGGGTATACAATGTATCTATCTGTTTACCCATGCGACTCAATAAATCAGTTTTAAGGTCTTCAAGTAAATTACCTATCTCACACTTGGTAATACCTGTTGAAGTTCCCACATAATGCAGTTTTCCTAGATAATTCCTTCCAGAGGGTTGAGACCTAGAATAGTTCCTACAAATATCACAGATATTGTCAAAGTCCATCTTAGAAATATTCCCTTTACCTATTAAATTTAATGCTTCCATGACATCATCTCTTATGCCTCTAAGAAACAACATTTTAATGGTATCATCATTCAGCCCTTGTTGATGAGATCGTTGAAGACTGAACATAAAGCGTTCAAGATAATCTTCCACAGACTCATCTTCTTTCTGTGACATACGAAAGAGTTCATTCCAGTTTTCCTTGGTTTTATAGTATTCCTGGTACTTTTCCAAGAACAAATCCCTCATGAAATTCCATGTCCTAATGTTCCTGAGGTTCATAAACCAACACAGGGTTGCATCCTTCAATGTGGTTGGGAACAGTTTGAGCTTCTGCGCATCATTTTGATAATCATAACTATTACACAACACATCAAATTCAAACAAAAACATGTCAGGATCCTCAGTAAAAAGGCCACGAAAAACAGGTAAAGCTGAATGAGGAATATTCTTCATAGGGGCATCTTGCTCGAGATATGTGATAGGAAACTCAAAAGTAACCAAATTATTATTGGCCAACGCCCTATTACCATTGTTTTTGTTGTTGTTATTATTATTATTATTGGGATCCATGACATCTAATTCCCAAGGAGTAAAATAGGTTCTAAATGGCTCGTGGGTTTCTCCTGAGAATGGACTAGCTTTAGCCCCGTAAGACTCTTGGAAAAAAATTTCAACCTTTTTGCGTAATATCTCAAAAGAGCTTGGATGTGTATTTGTGACTGTCTGAACAATAGTGGTCTCAATATCACACTTCTCAAGATCAGGTTCAGGTAATTCTAATGATTGCAACTTATTTTTAAATTTCTCCTGAGTTGAGCTACTTCCTTGAATGGGTGATTTTGACTTATCTTGCGATTCTTCAGGTTGTGGACCCTCAATGGATGGTGTTGATTTATTTTTGGGTTTTTCGGGTTGTGAACTACTTCCCTTTTCTTTTCTAATAAATCTTCCTCTACTATCCATATTATGATTCATGCACCTAAATGACTTATGACAAAGAAAAATAAGGGTAGTTGTCCAAACGAGGTCGACTATCATGTGGACTTCCCCTTTAGCACAATGCTTCCTAGCTTAGTTTACTAGAAATGCAAGCCTTTAACACCATTCCTTGGAAATGGTGCCAAAATGATTGGATTAAACTACGGTCTTAAATTACTCTTGAAATGGGTTTGATTTAATCTTTTAGAAATGGCTTCCTCAGTTCATCCTAAAGTGTCAATCTAGGAACGTAGGATTTTGAACCGTGTTGTGGCAATATGTCAAAGGGTTGCAATTAATAAACCAAGGGTTGATGGATGCAAATTAGAATTGAAAACACATTCTTTAATCTAAAATTCAAAATCACACTTTGAAAATAAATGGAATCCTTTCTTAAATGATTGTTTACCTATTTTAACCAATCTATCTATTTATGATCTAACACAAACTCAATATATTATGACATACAGGTGTTAATAATAGCCTTCTCAATAGTAAAAGAAAGAACTCAGTTGCCAAAGATGTATTAAATAAGTGCAGGCAACAAGGAGTTCAATTGTGACAAGAGGTTGGAGTGTAACAAGAAGATGAAGTGCGACAGGAAGTTGAAACACAATAGTGAAGAGATACAAAGAGAATGGAATGCAATGGGAAGTTCTACAAGATGAAGCACAACATAATCTAGAATGAAAGATACAATAGTTTTCCTACAACTGAAGCACACTCCTTACTCCTCAAACCACAATTATATTCCATAGAAAATTCATTTCAATTACTTTAGTATCAAATTAATCACTTAGCTTAATCTTAAACAAAAATAAAACTGATCATAGAGTATGCATTCAACAAAGAGTAAATCTTCTAAGAAATACAAAATATAAGCTAACAAACCATAGAACAATCTCACCAAGCTTCCCGAGAGGGGTCCCTTCCTCTAGTCCACAGGGTGAGCATGCAAAAGGGTTTACACTACTTCAAACCACGATCAACACATCTAGATTTAATAATAATAGCAATTGACAATTATGAAGGTTCTGTGTATATATTCTTATTATTTTAACTCAAAACACACATATATATAGGCATAGATGTCCATTGATCATCGTCGAGTAAAAACAATAAAGAAAACACAATTTTTTATGGCCGATGGCCACAAACTAAATGATTGTATCTTTTGGGTTGGCCACAGGCCACAAACCCAAAATAGTTCAAAACAATAAGTTTGAAATAAGTAACAAAAACAAAAATGGATGAACAATTTTAGTTCCTGTAGCAAAACCATCCGAAATTTATTATTTCCTCAACAATTTTAGCATTTCGAAAATATTCTCTTCTTTTTGAAAACATACCAAATATTCTTTATTTCCCTAACAATTAATGGCAAGGACTTAGGAGAAGGTTAAAATGGGAACAAAGTTAAAAAAAAAGGATATGGAAATTAAACACATTTGACACCCATCAACATATAGAAAGCAAAGACAATCAATATGCTAACTATAAAGATGATAATGCAATAAAACAACAAAGTGTTACCGTCCATTCTACAAGCTTGAAGAAGCTGAGAGGAAGGATGAGAGCTTCTCGAGCACAAGATGAATGTGCAAGAGTGATGTAGAGCTTAAAACCTACAAGAAATTGTGCAGAGAGAATGGAAGCAAGAACGAAGTGGAAGAATTAAGAGTGAGGTGAGTAGAGTTGGAAGAATGAAGATTAGAATGAGAATATGAGTTCAAAATGGAGGTTTGGAGGAAAAAGAGTCATTTTCGGGTGGGTCTACAGTCACAGGGGGTGTTACACTTTGTGGGTGACATGAAATGTAACATACCAATGTCCATTGACCTAGGAATCTATCAGAGACACTTGCACAATGCACAGATATTTGTAAGGCATGAAGGTATCCTAGTCAAAATTCTCTTCACTAACAAAAAATGATAAGGGACGCATGGGACAAAAGGCTTAGAGTGATGAGATTTAGCATTATCGATTTTATAAGGCTAAAGTAAGGGTATGTTATGGGAAATTTCACTAGGGTGAAATTTTATGCCATAACATTTTTCCCCCACTTTAGCAAGCATATGTGTCAAAGCATGTGCAAGCTAAAGTAGAAAGAGATTGAAGAGAATATACTAAAAACAAAGAGGAAGTAGACCTTTGATTTGGTATTCTTGACATGAAAGGAGCTTCTCCAAAATGCGAAGAGGACACGAGTCTTTGATCCTGCAAAGTTGGCTGCAATCTCACCACAAACATGTTAGCTACAGACAAACATGTTAGGTGAAAATATGGATAACATGGCTAGAGTCCATACGACAAGCATATAGGCTTGTCGTTGTTGCAAACTACATTGTAGGATAGTCATAGAAAAGACAAGACTGGTCTAGTCAAGTTGCCCTAAGCTAGACACCAATATATAAGACATCAAGACATAAGACATTAAACATCAAGGAATCCTTTTGAAATAGATTTTTGTCAAGGGGTTCTTTCATCAAGGAATCATTTTGAAAGAATACACCTTTTTGAAAATGAAGCAAATATGAGATCCCCCCTTAGAATGATGTCTGTTACGCAGAGGAGCACATTCCATTCTAAGGAGAGAGGAGAAAGACAAGAGACGTCATGGCATGAGATACATGGTGAGATGTATTCATGGAATGTTATCACAAATGTGAGGGACAACACATTGAAAAAAAAATATGACAAAATATAAAATAAGAGACAAAAAAATCAAGAGCATAGGGGGATCTAATTATTCAGGGTCAAAATTGTTCATAGATATAAATAGATATAAATAGATATAATATATGTATGAACTGTCATCACCCCCAAATGTATCAGAACATGAAGAAGAGCACATGAAGAAAAATGGAAAATAAAAATTGGGTCAACATGGAAGAGGCCTAAATGCCTCGACACTTCGCATCATCCCCGATGTGAAAATTCAAGATTACAACATAAAGAAGAATGATGAAACAAATAGAAGAAGGTTACAACAAAGTTTCTCTATTGTATCCAAGCACCTACAAGGGTAGCAAGGGTCATCTAGGAAAGAACACAAACATCTATAGACAAGCATGGGAGAACACAAACAATCACACAAAACTAATCTAAATATGTAGAAGAGGGTTCTACCATAATTTGAATCCACCAGTAGGTCTCGTACTCCCAATCTAGATCATTTTAAGGGGAGGGAGGATGATATTGGAGGGGAGGGATAGCAAGGGAAGTACCCACTGAATCGTCAACAACAAGGGACAAGGAATAAGGCCCTTCAAGGTCCTCTTCATTGAGCTCCTGTGAGACCAATGTCATTAATCTTGCAAAGATCAAGGACAGAGTCAGGATGTCCTCCAATGAGCTGAACATGCACTTTTCAAGAATGCCATGTGTCAACTGAGCGAGAGGAGAATAAGACACCCAAGAGTCACTTCCAACCTCAGGAAAAGGGGTGGTGACAAACTCTAGGGATGCGGGGGTTTCCTTTGTCACAAGGACAGTGCAAGACAAAGTAGAACAAGACTCAAGAGAAGATAAAAATTTCTTATAACCATCACATGAAGCAGGGTCATCCTCAGACAGAGCTATAGTGGACACCATCAAATGAAGTGGAAGCAAAAGAAAGGAGAAATGAAGCACGATCACATGAAGCAGGGTCACCATAAAATGAAGTGGAAGCAAAAGAAGAGGGAGACAGAGCTATAGTGGACACCACCTTTGTGTGAGGCATTTCCACAAGTTTTGAGAAAGAAGAAATATCAAGAAGATAGGTAAGAAGGGGAGGCTCCGTCGAAGGGGAGATGAACACCTGCACCCTTTTTGGGTGGGGTTCATCGGTATCCGTTGATGAAGTGGAAAGAAGGATTGAGGTGATGTGAACTGAGGAAGAAGAAAATATAGGAGGAACCAAAACAAAAGGAGTAGATACAATAACAACAAGCTCCTCCCCACTATTCTGCAAAGCAACGTGTTCCTTAGACAAAGCCTTTTACTGATGCTTATGCTCATGCACAAGTTAGTCACGTTGGTTGTGAGCACTAGAAGATGTGACCTAAGAAGAGGTTAGGGGCTCCTACTCTACCATAGGAGAAACCTTCATAACCATCATTGGTGGAAGGATGGAATCCTTAGGAGGAGCAGGAGGAGGAGACAAAAAATTAGAAACAAAAACAAGTGTCTCAGTGATGGGCCCCTTTCCTTTCCCTGCTCTGGGAGCAAGTGGAGGAATAGGCAGAGGTCAAAACACAAGAAAAACCCCACGAGTATGCTTTCCCTTGCCATACAGGGTGGTTCGGGGCACTGTGGGTAAAAAAGAAGCTAAAAAACCTAGGGCTTTGACTTCTGCAACATGGGCACCTTTCCTTTTCATGTGTTATACACAATAGTAGGAACAAAGGATGTCACAAAGGTCTGGGAAGAGGAAGCTAAAGGTGTAGAAGAGGAACTAGAAGGAGAAGGCCCGAGGGAAAGAGAAAGCTTGTCCTTCCCTTTTGGAGGGGTGAGAGAGGAAGCATATTATTGTGCATGTAGACAGACCTTCAAAGAAACAACATAAGGAGATAGGGGAAAACCAACCTTCGACGTTGAGCCCCCAATCTTGTATCTTTAATAAGCTTTATATAAAAATATCTCCCTTAGGAGGGAGAGGTCTGACTGGGGTGAGATAAAAGTGGTCAAGGGAGAAGTCCCCACATGCTACCAATGGCTTGCATCTAGTATCCTGAACAACTTGCATGGTACCCTCGTGGGGAAACTTTAAACATTTGTGGATCACAAAAGCATCTGCATTCATGGAGGCTAGCTATGGAATGCCTATCCTTGCTTTGAATAAGTTAGACTTTGGGATCACAACAAATGGGACTTCTATAGTCCAAGGTACTATTGAGACCAACAAAGAAATTATGCCCATAGGCACAATAGAAATCCCATCGTGTGTGAGAAGGGTAGCCTATGACTCATCATATTTCTCCTTATGTAAATTGTTGATAAACAAGGTTTCCTCTGTAATGACATTCACACAGCTTGAGTGATCAACCATAATTCCCATTACAACATTACCATTGATATGAGTGGGAACATAGAGTGGAGAAAGCTCCTTTTTCAAGGGAAAATTGTGTGAAGCGTGAAATATCAAGGCCATCATTCGCATGCTCTACATGAGGAATATGAGTGAATGAGACTACATTCACATATTTAGATGGGGTAAGATCAAAATAAAATGAAAAAGGAATGACCAAATTAGCCGAGTGCGATGAGAAAGGATTTGTGTATATCTGCAACTGGTTGTTTGGCTTCACTACATACTTGTTAGAGTTCTATTTTCAACCATCAAGGCGAATAGACCCATCATCGATGTGGTCCTGAATCACATGATGCAAGTGAACACATATTTCAGTGTCATGTCCGGTGACTCAATGATATTAACAAAAATTTTGGGAGTCATACCATTGAGGATATGGCTTGGACAACGGTTGAATCTCTAGCAAAGTTATTAATTTTTCTTTTAATATTTTTTGTAAGACGTTATTATATGATTCTAACAATTTAGTAAAAGTTATATTACGTCCTATAGTATTTTTGTTTGTTGGAATAAAGAACATGTTTTCCACAGCCTTGTCCTTGCCAGAGACTGACATGACTGACCAACTATCCTGGTGAGAGCACGAGGATGAATCCCTGTACTGGACAACCACTTGATGGTGCTCTCGTAAGATAGCACATAGATGTGCAAAAGAAGGATATTTCATTAAAATAAAATTTTCTTGCAATGAAGGCTGCAAGTTCCCAATAAGCACTTTTTGAACATCAAAATTAGGAAGGGATAAGAAATTTGAGCAAATATAGCCTGATACCGAGCTATGAAATGTGTTAAATTCTCATGGTTCCCCTGCTTGCATCAAATGAGATTGTTGAAAGTGATCTTTGGCTTGATGTTGGCTTAAAATAGCTAGAGAAACTAATTAACTAGCTGATCAAAGGACAAAATGAAATTCTCAGGCAAGGCAAAATACCATTCCAAAGTGACGTCCTTGAGAGAATGTGGGAATATCTTGGCCAACAGTGCATCATTATGGAAGAAATTAGTACACAAGGCATTGAAGGATGAGACATGCATCCACAGATCCCCACGGCTATTGTACTTTTCAAATTTCAAAATATCCACTCCTTGGGGGATAGGAGTGTTCATAATGGAAATAGAAAGAGGACTACGATGAAAAAAAGTTGAAACATAGGTTGGGAGGAAAAAGTGGCCAAATTTTATAGCTAATTCTACATGTGTCCCATGTTTTGTAAAAGAGCATTAAGGATCAGATCAATAGAAAAGGTATGACTAACTGAACTACCAACATGACCACCAACACCTGCACCACCAAAGTCCTTAGCATAAATGCCACCAGAGGCTCTAACATCGACAGCAGAAGATGCACCAACACCAACATCGATAGAGGTACCAACATCATTACCAGAAGTAGGGATGCCTTGAGCTTTAGGTGTGGAATAAATAAATCCCAAAGGTACATTATTTACTTTAGTTATACGATCATGCTTAGGCATGGTGTTGATATTGGTAAAGAGACCCACGTCAGTCATGCACAACGACACCCTGGGCATCGAGATTTCTAGCTATTTTCTAGTGATATTTGATCCCACATCTTCAGTAACACTTGAGGTAGAGGTGTAGGAGGGAACATGGGTCTCTACAATATCAACAATACCATGAAGAAGCTCTAGACCTCTTCAATCTTTAGTTAACAAATCTTTCAAACTTTCAACTATGGGAGCCACCTGGGAAAAAGCATTATCTCCTGCCAAAAATCTCGCAAGCTCTCCAAGTCTCAACTCTAAAGAGTAAACCTATTCCATAGGGACCTTGACAATATATTCATCTTCCAAAGAGGAGGCAGAGGTCAAAGGTGAGGCAGGAGGAGTAGGAATATGAGTTCTAGCTTTAATGACAGGAGGATTATATATTTGATGGAAAGTCCCATAGTGAACTCCTCAAAGGATGGACCAGTATGGAGAGGATTGAACCTCCTAGATCCCATGTATAAACTTCAATAACTCCTTCTAACAATGTGGTTAGATGTAGTTGAATAGGTCATGAAGCTCATAAAGAGCATCACAACACGTTATCAACCACACATCCTAACACATGAGAAAAAAAATTAAAATAAGGATGAAGAGAGAAGGATGGTTCACGTCGGGTTCACCAAAATGTGAAGGAGGGGATTCGCTAATCCCAAGTTCCAAGAAAAATAGAGTCTAAAGGGAGAGAATCTCCCTTGGTCACCTCAATGACAAAGGTAAAAAGACAAGATGGTGAATGAAGGAAAAAGCTAATCTATGTTTTTGGGTTTTTAGAATGGAGGACTTTAGGAATCAGGTGAACAAACCATGAAGGTTTTGGGAAACAAACCAATTGGCTCTTGACCAGAGGATAGTGGCACATGATGCGAATGACAACATAGCTCATTGTCGTCCCAGGGACCATTAGCGTCTTGTCAGACAGAGAGTAAAGTCTATGACCAAAAATGCTCAGGGCTTGTTAACAACCAAAAATATGGAATCTGATAGTTTAATAGGAAATAAAAAAATGCAAGAATACATAAAAAGATAAGCAAGTACAACTAGAAGAATAATTTAAATGAAAAATAGACTAATTAGAAACAAAATAGCAAGTAGAAAGAAAGAGATATCCAACTCACGGTAGGTCCAGCTTCTCGCAAGCTCCACACGAACTCATCCTAGACACAAAGAAACAGGAAAATGTTGGGGTTGATTTTTTGGGGCTTGCCTCAGTCAAACCCTCACTTTGGTGTTTCCACCTCCATGGAAAACCAGATAGACCACAATAGAGAAATAAAGATAAAGAAGTAATAGACAAGATGTATAAAAAGAAATGATAATCAATATGCTAACTATAAAGACAATAATTCAATGAAATAACAAAGCATTACCCTCCCTTATACAAGCTTCAAGAAGCTGAGAGGAAGGACAAGAGCTTCTCAAGCATGAGACAAACATGCAAGAGTGATGTAGAGCTTGAAACCTACAAGAAATGGTACATAGAGAGAATGGAATCAAGAACAAAGTCAAAGAACTGAGAGTGAGGTGAGTGGAGTTGCAAGAATGAAGATTACAATGAGAAGTGAATAGAATGAAATGAGAATATGAGTTATGTTGTGCCCTCAACACACGACCCATTCGAAACGGGGACCCTCTCTTTCCTTTGCCTTTCTGGATCACTTTTGGTTGATGCCTCATTTTGCGTGCCCCCTGTTTAGTGTTCAAAATGGTCAATGAGCTTTAGGGAAGTCATCTTGAGTCGACCATATTTTCACCTCCTCAAATTTTCAAAGTTCCAAGTCTTTGCGGGATCTCGCTGGCTGTTTGCCTTAGCGTTTTGCAACTAGCATCCGTGGAGTCCATCGGGCCCGCCCTACCAGGTCGCCCCTCTCGTACTTCCATCACCTCTTCACCATTTCTAATGGCCTTGCTCCAGCGGTTTTCTGCCCATCAGAACCTGGAGCTCCCGTCGATGTCTATCTAGCACCGAACTCTCAAAGGTCCATTAGCCGACTGCCACCCGATCGTCGGATCCCAGTGCTCCCGCGGTCATTTTCAAATTGCAGCCCACCAACCCTCAATTCGTCATAGAAGAATTTAATGGCCTCATTTAATGTCGCATTTTCTATAAATAGCCTAGTTTGAACTATCATTTTCATTCGCCGGTTTGTCAGAACGAGTCAGAGAGCCATCTCCCAGTGCAACCTCCGACCTCGACGAGTACCGCCACCGATCCAACGCATCTGCTAGCCAAGTTCTCACCTCATTCATCGGGTTTGTGAGGTAAGTTTTCTGCCCTGCACCTTTCTCTATGTTTTCTTTAATTTCTATGCAAAATCACTAAGTATGAGGAAGGAAGACTTAGTAGGCAGATAGATCATAATGAGACACACAAAACCCATGTGATAAAATCTTGGTGAACTTCACAAATCAACTGTTATCCATCCGTGAAACCTAGGTTCCTTGACGTTGTTCTTTAGGCAGAGCATTCATGCTCTATGAGCCTACGAGTCTTTATCTCCATTGACAGTGTTAAGCAATAAAGTTAAACTTTGTGCAGCTAACTCCTCCTCGGGGTCTGTCATCGTGGGAAGCTCCCATCTCCTCGCTACCTTAACTTAGTGAAAGTTCATAAGCTGAGAGGAGATCCAATGAACCTTTTGGAGCCAACCCCATGGGATTCCTTCCCCGGTATGTCGCCTGTAATCCGCCATTCCCAAATAGCTTTCAAACTGCAACCTCTCAATGACTAAGCCCCACTCTTCAAATTTCCCTATGACCAAGCCCTTGAGAAATCTTAAGTTGCGACTTGTATCTGCTCCCACCCCACGGACTTTCTTCTATGAGCCACCATGCCAAATCTATCATCTTCAACGACCCCTGACATCCAATGTTCCAACCTCCGGGTTCCACTCGCGACACAACTGTTTGAATGAAAATGGGAAAAATTGTTGTGGTCAGCCTTCGATGGGTTTCCCTTGTCGAGTTGTTGTCTTCGGGACTTCCTCCCATCCTCGCTGTGATCACACCGAAAACTACTCCCGTCCTATCCTTTGAGACTGACCACTCCATGACCTTTGCATCCATCAATGACAAGCAACAAAACACGACAACCTTATCTTCCATTGGACCCGACGTGGTGGGTTACTCCCACCGGGCTGTCGTATGATGTTTGTCGTATCAAACAACAATCTCTTAGCGAACATCCACCTCCTTCGAACTGAAATGCCTAAAAGACAAGTGAGCTATGCCATTACCTCCCGGGGCCGTGAGTCCCATCCATTGAGACTCCGCCCTTGGAATGACGTCCTTCCAGAGTCGTTTTGAACGGAAAACATCAAACAACAAAGCTCCTTTCTAATTCCAATCACTCAAATGATTATCCAAATTCCCTCCAATCACCAAATTGAATTTGAACCATGTGCCAAAATAGGGCAACATCCATGATGGACCCTTCAAATTTTTCAAACATGAAGGTGGGTTGGGACGGGTGGGCCACTGTGCCCTAATTGTCATCCCTCCTACGACAACTCTAAAACAACCATTAGCCTAGAGAATTTTGACCCCTGGGGCCTGAATTATTCAAACTCCCTCCTGTAGCATGCTAATGACAAAATGAAGGAAGTGTTAGGGTTCTTAAATGATGACTGATATGATCTAACACTATTTTACAGAGATTTGGCTAACGTTTCCATGTTTTCATGCTTGAATGTGCTCACCTCTCTTTTGCCCATAGGATATATGGAATCAGGTGCAGGACCTTCGAGAGAGGCCATGGAGAAGGACAAAGGGAAGAAGATAGCCAAAGCACTCCACGGGAAGGATGACAAAGATCAAATGAAGTATAAGTTCCAGGGGGAACCCCTCAACTCTAAGGTCACCATGGTATGGAAGGAGGTCTCTGATACAAACATCAAACATATAGACATTGATGAATTCAAGCAAAGGGTTCGAATAACCCCTACAGCAAAAAATGAAAGACTGATAAGAAGTAGTGGGTTGGCCAAAGTTGCAGGCTTTCCTCCTGCTCTTGTTGCCCCTGAGCTTGTTATGGCCTGCAGAGAGGCATACCAAGAAGAGACTCGGACCATAGTAGATAGAGATGGGAATGTTTTGGCCAATATGTCTCCCAAGTCAATAACAAAGACTTTTCATATCCCTACCTTTGGAGAGATTGAAGTTCCAACCAAGGATGATGGCAAGGTGATGTGGGATGAGGACCCTCTCAAATGAAAAATGCTTATAAATCAGTACTGGTTAAAAGAGAATAGGGGTAGTGCTGCCAAGGTTCCCCAGGAGCTCTTTCGTAGTGACTTTTATGAAGATTACCATGACTTGGTAACATTGCTGAGCAGAGTAATGGGCCTTCCAACTATGGCCTACTTCTAGGAGTGGATGTTGTACTTCATTGAAGAGATTCTCCGTGGAGAAGCCAAATTCTACCAAGAAGGGATAATCAGTCCATGAATAATTCGTGGTTGTAAAGAAGACCTCCCAATTCTACATGACCTCATACTTGGTCTATTCATTGGACGATCGAATACAATAAAAAGGCTTGTTCAGAGTTCCAAATGAAGAACTAGGTAGGGACCTAAAGGCTTATGACAGATACCCTCAATTGCAATTCACAAACTTCAAGAGGGACTACTGCAGAGTCAATGACGCTTTCATAGGTCATATCATTAGACTGCTTGGGGGTGACTTTGAGAGAAGAGTCTCCCATAGTTCCAACGCTTTCCTCTGACAATTTTCCTTCTTATTCATCAAGTTTCCAAAGTTTACCTACATTCGTGCTGAAGGATTTTCAAAAAAACCATACAAGCTACCCCGGTACCCCAATGATTGAATAATTTTGCTAGAGCTTTCTAGGAAACTACAATGAACACACTCCCTCTTGAGTAGCGAGCATAAGGTAGGGATTCCTATCCCCTCTCCTTCGACCAAGGATAATATTAACTTGACACCTCCCAATGTGTAGACAATTCAGATAAAGAAATTGTGGAGTATCATCTGAGGTTCCATAATGTCAGGCCGCAAATGGACCCCTATGGCAAATTGAAGAATATGGTTGCATCAGAATACGCTCATAGGCATCATGTTGAGGATTTTTGGGAAAATTGTCGGGATGATAATGAAGTGCGAATGAGGCACTACATGTGCATGACTGCATATTTTGTAAGGAGGGTCAATTTGTTTCCTATACCAGATCAAGTGGAAGAAGATGAAACTACGGTGATGGATCCTTGGTATAATGTAGTTGCCAACCTGTTGTTGTCGTTGATTGACTGGGATGAGCAAGAGATTGATGACCTCAATATTCTGACCAAGCCCATGGAGGCTAGAACAAAAGAATGGATTGATGGTAAAATTGTCCAATTGAAGCAACAAAAGATTACTTTGACATACAGAGAGCTCGAGAATGAGCTAGCAAGTGAAACAAACAATGGAACAACTACTACCCCATCAGGAGAGACTTCAACATCTCCTCTGACCACCATGTCAAGGAAGAGAAAGGAAGCCGTTGAACAACAACCCAACCCCAAAGTATATGCGAGAAAGGCTTCGGAAGGTGAACCTTCCAAGAAACATAAGAGATCAAGCAGTTTCATAAAGATGCCAACCATTCAAGAGGATCCACTCCATGAGGGAGAAGAGATAGAGGCTGAGCAACCACAATCTCCACCTGCTGCCTCTGATACTGCTGCTACTGTTTCCCCTCCACCTACTGTTGGATGCAAGGAACACTGAGGGGGGGGGGGTGAATTAGTGTTCAATGATTTTGATTTACAAAACAAATCTAAGAACCATCAACAACAATAATAAAACTTTATATAACATTAGCAACACATAATAGATGGAAACATGTAGTCACATCAATAATCACCATAACACCAAATATTTTTACGTGGAAACACTATTGGGGGAAAAACCACAATGGAGATTAATCCACAAAGTTTACTCTGTTAAAAGTAAAGTAAAAGAGGGGAATGCACTTGCATTCAGGCGCACTGCCTAGAGCTCATTGCTCAAAAGAGAAGGCTCACTTCCTTACAAAATATATTTGGTATTACAACAAAATGTTGAACTAAGAATACAACAACTAAAAATGATTGGATTCAGTTCCATTGAAGCACACAATCTGACTTTGGACCTTCTACTCAAATTTTTTCTACTCTGCGTTGCTTCCCTACTGAAAAAACCCTTCAGTAGTCCAACCAATATTCGATCAACCAACTGCTCTTCTCTTTTTTGAACAAATGCAAATCTCTCTTCACATCACACACACCACACATATCTCATATCTCAAAGTGAATTATCGATCTTCTTTATATATTTGCTAACCCAAAAATTTAGTACATGTTGGCCTTTCAATAAAATGTAATATACTTTGCTTATGTCGGCCATATCAGCCTTAGATATTTAATTAGAATTGAAGCGTACCTTTATAAGTCAGCTAGACTTATAGAAGGGACCCACACCAAGGTCTTAAACAAAAAAGATAACAAAATAATTAGTCCACATACATTCGTGATCCACCACATAAAGTATGTCGACCATAATGAAAAATAGATCATAAAATATGCCACCAAACCTCTTAACTCGAGCTATGATTAATACAACACCTCAAAACTTCTTCAATAGAGTAGTGTGCAAGCTAAGAAAACTTCCTTGGAGATTCACTTCAAAATAGTGATCCGGTGAAGTAGTCGGATCAGCATACCAACCAGATGACATGTTCTTTGCTTTCTTCGCCAGTAGAATACAGAGACTTAAATTCTCTGCCAGTATAAGCGCAACTGACACTGCGGATCAAACTGTAGACTCTAGTTGCCATCAATGACAACATAAGTAGCCAAAGCCGATCTCCCAAAGCCATATGCCAACACCTACCTCTCAGGTGATGGTTGCAACCTCTTCGCCTGCTATGGAAATATCGGTTCACCTTGCCTCTTCTCCACCCACCTTGCAAGTTGTAACTATTGACTCTTCCTCCGCCACCACCTCTCCACTTTCCTCTGCCTCCATGTCCCTGACAATATCACTACCCTTGGCGATGACAAAAATGCCAATGCTTGTGCTATCACTTCCAGAGGCCTTCTCCCAGCATATGCAGAACATTCCTACAGAGTTGTCAGGAGTGCCGATGAACCCAATTGTTTAGGTTGCCTTGGTGTAGATTCTTGCAAATATTCCTGCCTCCACTCCTCCAACTGAACCACCAGAGATGAAAGCCACAATGGAAATATCTGATGGTTGGAGAGACAAAAGAAGGAAGACACAAAAGAGATCGAGGAGGAAGCAAATCCATGGGCATCCCGAGTTCCAACATCTGACAATCGACAAGGTGGTGCGTGAAGGTGAAGAAACACAATCATCGGAGAAAGATACTAAGGATCCTAGCACCAAGTACATCATAGAAACATTTGATCCAGACCTCGAGGAGGATTTGGCCTGGGAACTCAAGAATGCTAGAGAAGAGGTCGAAGGACCACCTCCCGAGGAAGAAAAGGAATCAAGTAATAAAATGGAGGAAGAAACTGAACCTTCAACTGGGGAGCATGATGAAGAAATGCCTCTTCTATGGGAGCAATAAGAGGAAGAAAAAGCAGAACAGGAAGAGGAAAAGAAAGAAGAAGATAAACTCGAAGAAGAGTCTGAAGCTAATAAGATCCCAAAAACATAACAACCTGAGGAGCATGAGCATGATGAAGAAGAGGAAAATACCTCTAAAAAGGAGGACAACCCCAAGGAATGCATGCCCACCAAGTCCCCCATCAAATGCACAATGTTCATCCGAGACTCTGACGAAGAGGAAAAAGATGCAAAGATGGAGCAGGAAGCTCTAGGTAACAAAGAGATTGAAATTAGAGAAGAAGAAGGTGGTCATGAATCACCAAAGGGTGAATCTTAGATGCCTGAGTGGCTTGAAAAACAATTGGAAAAGAAGACCCCCACCTTAAGGGATCCAAGGTCGAGGCTGGAGGCCATCTTGGCCTGAGCCCAAATAAGCACAAAGAAAGAAAAGAAGCCTAAAGTCAGATCCAAATTGACCATGGATGCATCTGGATCTAGGACCGTGCAAATTGCCACCCCAATGGTAAATGAAGAGGGGATAGGCTATAACATCTCCACCATCGACTTGGGGACAGCCACCAGAGAATAGAAAATAGTCATCTCCAGGAGTATGTTTCCACGGTAATGCATCAAATGCACAAGGATAAGATTTCAAAGGACGAACTCAAGGCACAAGTGGTTGATTTGACAATCTATATTCAATAATGGTCGTCAGTAGAAGAGCTCCCCACTATTTCCTCGATGTCGCCACAATTACTGTCTAAGAACCATATAGACAAGCTCGAGAAAAGGAAGAACTAGACTTAGACTACAGAGGATTGGTTCTGACAGGTCTTGTATGCTGGAAACATGGGCATCAATTGCGCTGTCAAGACAGTGAATAAGTTCGTAGAAGTACAAAAATACCTTGAGGGTACGAGGAAGTTCTACATTGACTTCCCAAAGGCGTATAGGTCCACCTACCCTAAAATTGAAACCATCCTCAAGCTGCCTCAGAAAACATGGGAAAAGGAGCTTGCACTGGCAAATGATGATCACTGGATGGTGGATATGTGGAAGCTAGACTTCGATCATAGAAAGGAGATACTAGAACAAGTGCTCTGTAAGGTGGATCTTGACATTGACTAGGCCAAAGAAACTAGGGTAGCCTACACCGAGTATTTGAAATTAATGACAGGTTACGATATGCCCGCTGTCGAGATTGATTCGGAAACGATAAAGCCTTATTTCCATAAGAAGATGGAAGATGGAATGTCAGGCAAGCTTACCACATATTTTATGAGTTTTGCTGCTTGGGATTTCACCCAATCTGAACAGGTTAGGGATAACACGACTAAGTGTGATGGAGATTGGGATACACTCACAAGCCAATCCAAGCAATGGAACTATCAGGTGATTCGGTCTGATATAATGGAGATTGAGAAGCTTCGGGCATTAATTAACAAGTTTATGGAGTATGTCCCTTTGAAGAAGCAGGAGGGAAACCCATTCATTGATGAAAAGCTCCTCACATAATAGATGCAACAAAGGAAATCAACTAGAAGACAAAAGTGCTACAGTGCTGCCACAAAAGGACAAAATAGGGAAAAGGACAAAGATATAATTTTAAATTGTAATATATTTGGAGGTAGGTGAAACCCTACTTTGCAGTGAATCTTGGCCACACAATGCAAATCAATCTTGGCCATTCATTTTTCTTTTTGAACACTATAAATAGGGGGTCTCCTCTCATTTTCAAGAGAGAGTTGAGTTGTTGTAAAGGCATGCTGCAAAATTTTTAATAGAAGTTCATTTGCTTTTGGTGGACTCTTGAGTTTCTATTGCATGTTACATTGTTCTTCTCCCATATTTGGTTGATTTGAATAGATTTAATTTGTTGTTCTTCTTGTTTTAGTTTACTTTGGTAGAGTAGTTGATGTTGTTCAATGATTGTGTAGCATTTTGTTGTGTTGATGCCTTTCTTGTCCATACTTTTTGTTCTTTATTGATGGTAGATAGTTGTGTAAAGTTAGTCCAGGCATAAACAAAAAGCTATTCCAAACTTCTATCTTTTATTCATGCATGTTTATGGTGAATGAATGGTTGAATATTTGCAGTCCTTAGAAGCTTGTACAAGTTTCGTGATACTATGATTTAATCTGGTTAAGTGAAATTATGTTTTGGGAAGGTTGTCCGTAGTAGAATCCTCCATGGTCACTGTTCACTATTAGTTTCAAATCCATGAACTCCTTCTCCCTGCCCTTTTTTCCTTTTTTTTAGAAGTAACCTATGCTAAGGTTCATTGCACATTGTAAAGCCAAATCCTAACCACTGTTTGAACCTGCAACAATTTGCACACTAACTTCCCATAAAAAGAACTCCATTCTAAGATTCACCTTCCCTCCATCTTAACTCTATAAGTCTACCCTGTGATTACCAGCAAAATCACATTAAACCAAACTAAGAAATTCCATGCACGTCATGACTTGACACCCAAGAGACCTTGGGGTGATTTTTAGCAACTTGTTATTGGAGATTGCCTTTCAAGAGAGGTAGTGCACTTATGCACTGCCTATGTTGAGAAAATGCTAAAACGGCCATCAACAAGTTCAAAATGGAGGTTTGGAGGAAAAAGAGTCATTTTCAAGCAGGTTTGCAGTTGCAAGGGGCGTTACACTTCGTAGGTGACAATAAATGTAATGTCTCAATATCCACTAACCTGGGAATCTATCAGGGATTCTCACGTGATGCACAAAAATCTGCATGGCGCGGAGGTATCCTAGTCAAAATTCCCTCCACTGATAGAATTTTTTTGATATTTATCATTGATGTCATTGATTGGTCCAGTATTTTTATCTCTGAATTATCTCTAGTTTCGGTAGTGGTATTAATGACATAAGGTTTTTGGTCTACGCAAATTTTTGGTCCAGCTCTATTCAGTGTAGCGTGGGATATATTTTTGCATCTACGCTGACATATTGTGTAATGCATTCATTTGTTTATATCTCCAGTGCAAGCCAACTAAGTGGATATGGAGACCCGATATAAATGTGAAGCGGTATAATCACAAAAATAAGAATGAATGAATATATATGATGTATTTCAGTGAACTGTTGATGTATGTGATATCGTTAGATAGAGTTGTGATTGTACAAAAGTTTTGCACCTCAACGAGAACTGTATTCATGCATATGCAAATGCAAATATAGCAGTTTAGTTTTCGTAATACATATTCTAGCTGTAAGCCATCTTTCTATTGTTATAGCTTATTTTTTTTGTATTTTGGGTAGTGAGCCACCCCGACAGTGAGCCACCTTTGTATTTTGTATCTGATTACTTAATACTTGAGAGTTAACCCTCTCTGTGATTTTTCCCTTCTTGGATTTCCACATAAAAATCTTGGTGTCATGTGTTGTCTTGTTGCATTGATTATGTTTGGTAATTTTAATTATGTTATGTGGTCAGCTATTCAAAAATTTTAATCTTTTTAAAGGAATACTGATTCACCCTTCCCCTCTTAGTATTCCATATGTTCAACAATTGGTATCAAAGCTAGATCCTTTAGAAGAGTCTAACAACTCAAAGGACATCCAAAAGGTTGAAAATATGGATAAAAAATAACTCATGTCCATCCTTGAAGATCTTGAAGCTATTGAAGATGAAAATAAGGAACTCTCAAAAAATCTTCAAATGGAAAATGATTGTATTCATAAGCTAAAAGATCAGATCCAGAAATTCAAGTTAAGGCATAAGGAGGTCAGCAATGAACTCAAGTCAACAAATGTTACTATTCTTGATCTGAAAGCTAAGAGTGAAGAAGATGAAAAGACCAAGGAACATTTGAATAATGTAATCAAAGGAAAATATGATGAATGCAAGAAGTTGGAACAAGAACTTGCATCTCTTAAATCATATTTAGAAGAATCAAAGAAGCAAGAGGTCAAATGCAAAGCAAGTCGAAAAAGCTTGATCAAATTTTAGCAACCCAAAGATCACCGACAAACAAGAAAGGCTTAGGCTATGAAATTGGTGAATGCTCGCACAATAAAAGGAAAGAACCTGATCCGATAAAAGAAGCTAAAACTAAATTTGACAAAGAAAACAAAGGGAAGTATTCAGAAAAGAAACAAGGAAGTAGGAAATAATTTTGTTTCAATGTTCATTGTTTCAATTGCAACAAATTGGGTCATAAAGCATTCAACTGCAGAACTAATGTGACTCAGAGAGTCAAAACTTACTTCAGTAGATGCTACAATTGCAATGGTTATGGTCACAAAGCTGATCAATGTTGGAAACCAAATAGAAACAATTATTTCAGTGGTTACTGCTATGCATGTTATGCATATGGACATAAGGTTGAACAGTGTTGGTTAGGACAAAAGAATAAAACCAATAGGTGCTATAACTGTAATAAAATTGGGCAGATTGCAAAACTCTGCAAAACTGGTGTAGTCAAGCCAACTAAACCAACGAAGAAAATTAACAAAGAAAAGGTCAAGTTCAAAATAAAGATCTAGAGAAAGAAAGAAGATAATAGTTCCAGCTCCGGTAATTAGTCGTTCTCCGGCTGTGGCCCAGGGGAAGGAAGTTCAGATCGCCTCTTCCTCCTTCAAGAGAAAAGAGAATGCAAGCCTATCAGATCTACTCGATCAAGGAGCCTCCAATAGATAGGAACTATGAACAAGCATCTTATGGAAATCTAGTAAAGTCACACTAGTCTGATGAATAGGGAATCACGAAAAGTGTTATGGTGCATTTAATGCAGAAAAGGGTGCACTTATCACAGAATTAGCTTAAAAGTGAAATCAACAAAGTTTTTTTTATCATTCAAGCAAAAGTAGCTAAGGAGAAGAAAGGATTCGACTTGCATCCTAGGGTTTGTGTACCTGCAAGATGTATTTTTCTCAAAATTTTCTATTTCTCTACATTTATAGCTATGGTTGCTCCCACTTTGGTCAATGTTACATCTCAGTCTCATCTTGAATTCAAGAAATATCTAGATATATCAATCAAAAATGATATGGTTGGTTGTTTGTCGAGAATCCCGCACTGAGTCATTCCTTCAGAAGATGTTAGGGCTTACATTCATTCAAAGCTCAAGGAGTTCAATCACACCAAGCTACTTGATTTATGGATAAATGAAATCACTGGTGATGATTTCAATGTCAAATCGGAATACAAGGCACTAGTGGAAAATAAACTGCATGTCTGGAACGAGTTTCCACATTTCTATTTTGATGATAAATGGGTGTGAATGGATATGAGAAGGTTTCATGACACTTTTATGTGGTTAGATAAAGCTCACCTAATTAACAAAGAAGTTATGAAGGTTGTTACTGGATTGAATGACACTGAAATTATCCTTACACTAAAGGCAGTTAAAAACAAGGAGGTTGAAAACCTAACTCAAGCTATTTTTATGGTATGTCTCTGGTGGTTCATATAGTCACAAATGTAGTTGTGAGGTATGTTGCACAGGTTATTGGCAACATAATCTACTACACCAATAAATATAACTCCATCTTATCTACAACTGTCTACATTGCATACGATATGGTGGTTAATGGAGTGGACTATGATTTATGTGAACTCATCAAAGAGAAATTTCTTGAGAATATGAATCAGTGCAAGAGAAGTAAGAAGAAGGTCACGTTCTGGTATGGAACCCTTGCACTCTATTTGCTTTTCTATTTCATGTGTGAAATGCCCGATCTTGGTTTGGCAGTATGGTCATCTGAAAAACTAGTTTCTCATCAAATTGTTGAACGAATGAGGAGGTATGTTGATCCTACTGCACAAGAAATTGTATTTACTTCATTTTTCTCTTCATTACAGTACAAGATGCACAACTAGGATAGAATCCTTAAGTCTATAGTCACAAAATACAAAAATGATATCACATTCATTGTCACTGATGACAAATGTATAATGGAAGTTGTATCGAGAACTCAATGGATACCAGAATTGGGGTATGAAATATCAGAAGAATATGTTGAATGTCTTGCAAAAGTTCTATTATAAATTCTTGTAGACCCCTGTCAGAAAAGGTTTGGCACAACAAAGGAAAAGTTTAGAGAAATCCGGGATGAGTAGAACTTAAAGGAAAGAAAAAAGAGAGTTCAAAATACTCTAAAAGTGATAAAGGAAGAAGGAGGTATAACTGAGGAAGATATTGCAACACTTAAAATAATTATTCGGAGTGCAACCGGTAGCTCATCTAGTAGTCCCGTAAAAGCAGTTGGTCCTCCAAAAGGAAAGGAGAGTCCATCCGGTAATAGGAAGAAAGGCCTTCCTCCGCCTACTCCAAGCAAGAAGGTAAAAGAAGCGAAAGCCTCTAAGGTTAACATTGTTATTGAAGAATCTGAAACAAAATCTAAACCAAACAAGTACCATATTATGGTTCAGGAGAAGAAATCAAAAGAGGTAACCCGAGATATTCCTGATGTAGATACTTTGTTTGAAATTCTTGTTGAAGGAAACTTTAAAGAATTTGGTGATTTATACAACATTGGCACTTCTAAGAGAAAAGAAAACATTACACAAGCATTTATTTTGTACTACTCAAGATTAGATGGGATGTAGAAAATTTTAAAGAGGATATTCCTGATAGACTTTGGGTTGGTTTAAACACAATCCGAGCAAATGCTAGGAAAATTGATAAGGATATTGTTGTTGAGGAATGTGACTCAAATTTACTGGCTTGATTGACTTCTTGGATCAGTTATGTTTTCCTCCTTCATTGGCTTGGGTTAAGTCATTGATTTTCAAGTTTATCAAATTGAAGTCGCAGGGTTCTAAAGGCTCAGAACCTCCCGACTTAGCAACTGTGAAGCGAAGGCTACTTCCTTTGTTGTCGGCGTGTCACAAGTTTTTGGAACTTCGTAACCTCTTTCATTAGGTTCGTAAGTTTGGGTTTTGAGCGATAGGGTAATCCATTTATCGGCGAGTCGCGGGTTCTGGGAACTTCACAACCTCCGTCAAGAGGTTTTGAAGTTCAGTCTTCCAGTGATATAACGATTTGGATGCCGATTGATGTGGGGGCCACTTGGGACCCAATAAGGATGGTGGATCATGAAAAAGGGTGAAAGGTGGTGATGACATGGAGGATAGATGGCATGTGGGCCCATGTGCTCGGTGAACATTGGTGAGACATAAATGAATGTCTCTTCAATTGGCCGACATGGTGTTAGGTGGTTAACCCTAAGTTCGACGCTAGAGATTTGTTTGACTGCTTATCCGATGACCATAATAAGTTTATTGGATGATGGCGTGTGGCTCGAGGTGAAACCCTAAAGGGGAGTAGTAGTTTAATAGTTAGTTAGCAATAGAGAATGACAATCTCTTGAGGAGAGTGATGGTCACCACATGTTTATGTGCAGGCCAAGAGGCTGACTAGCCATGGGAAGCCGATTGGCCAAGAGGCTGGGGTTTGTTGGACTGGTCAAGAGATGGTGGGCACAAATTGGCCAAGCTTACTAGGTGTAGGTTGAGAGGCTAAGTGGCTGCGAACAGGCTGAGAGGCCGAGTGGCTGTGGACAGGGCGAGAGGCGGGGTGTTGGGTGAAGGCTGAGAGGTTGGATGCAGGCTGGGCGTCGGACAGGTTGAGATGTTGGATGCAGGTCGAGAGGTTGGATGCAAACAGAGAGGCCAAGAGGTGGGCGCAGACTGGCCAAGAACCTAGATGCATGTCGTGAGGCTGGGTGCAGGTTGTGAGGTCGGATGCAAGCTGAGAGGCTAAGTGCAAGCTGGGTGTTGTAGAATTGGTCGCGAGGCTGGGAAGTCGAGAGAGAGATGGATCTCACAGAAGGTGAAGCTTGAGCAGTTGTGTGACAAAGAGGTCGAGAGATCGGTATTCAAGTCGTGTGGCTATGTAGCCGAGTGAGATGTCTCTCGCTGAGAGAGGTGGTCACAATGGGTTATGTTGTCGGATATTCTCCAGAATGGAACAAGATGTAAACTCTGTAAAGGCTATGAGCTTGATATTGTATTATAATTGTATTTTGTTGCTAAATAATACAATGGCGATTTGGGATTTTGGAGTGTGGGGTCTTTTACCCGAAAGGGTTTTCCACATGTATATCTATGTGTTCATGTATTATGTTTCATCTTTCATGGTTGTTGATTCTATTTGTTGAATCTGTTAATGGTGTTGTTGAAGCTAGTTGATTTTCATGAGTTTCTCTTAAAAGGATTAATGTGGGAAATGAACTGTACCTGTTTCCACTTTATGGAATAGTAGTACGTGTCTTTTACCGAAGGCACTACTGATCTCAGTTGTTTCTTTCTGAGATGACTGACCCCTATTTCTTAACAAGTGGTATTAGAGCCTTCTTCTGGGTTTTGTTCCTCCTTGGAGTTACTGGTTCTGGGTATTCCTTCTGTGAATATTTCTTAGTCTTTTGGACTTGAGGAAATAAGAAGGAATTGGCTGATGTATTGATCCTTTGGTGAGTGGAAATTCTTGTTGTTATGTTTAAGTTTTTGAGACAACACACAACATGGAAGATGGTGAAGATGGAGAAAATTGAGTTGGTCATATTGAAATGGTGCAACCTGAAGCTCATGAGTTGGCAATGGTATAATCCTGATGCAAGGGGTGGAATATTATCTTCTCTATGGTTGTGTTGTAGCAAAGCTTTCATATTGGGTGTCTACGTGAGAGGCTCCCTGGTGGTATGGAGATGCTTGGGTTGTCATTCAACCATGGAGTATTATGCTTGTGCTAGGTGTTTTGACCTGGTATTGAAGGCGTTGTTCTCTGCTACCCTGTTTGTAAGTAGGCTATGGAGTTGATCATTGGATGATTTCGAAGCTTCTGAAATAGTCTATCTCTCTTCAATGCATGTGCATGTTGGTGGTTTTGGAGTTGGCTTGAAATGGGCCTGGAGTTCCTGAACTATTGTTTCCTTTTAAGGATGGTTTGTACTTGCATGGCTTTGTGGTTTTGTAGGTTTTACAAGGTTAAGAAAAAACTTGTGGTTATGTGGAGTTGTTGTTAAGCTATTTTCTAGACCCTAGCTTTTGGGGTGTGACTAGATGGGATAGTTGTAGTTCGACATGGTTTAAGGAGGTGTGATGTCTTCTCTACATGGGAGTGTTGGTATGTGATTTGTCACCTAGCATTCTTGTGGTGGTTCTTGTGGGTTCCTTGACTATGGTGCTCGTTATGGATGTGATTAGCGAATCGGATCTGAGCTTGATCTGGTGTTTGAGTCATGTTGTCTATATGGCTATTCTCTTTGAGATCTTAGTTTTGTGTTTCCAGTGCGATGATGGGTTTGCATGTTTCTGTTGAATGGATCTACGAGTTGCGCAATGTTGTGGGTTGTCTTTACCTACATGTTTGTTGTGGGACAACTCGAAAGTGGATTGTCTATATCCATGAGATCTGATTTTGTGTTGGTGCAGACTTGTTAGTTGGCCTTATTTGTGGTCACTTGTGTATTGGTGTAGTTGCTTTGAGATGAGAGGATGAATGGTGTTTAGTACCTGGATAGTTAGTTACGGGGACCTATAGCATGTTGTTGGTCATGATGCTTGGAGAGCTTAGTGTCACGGTTCAATGGGAGCTTTAGTAGTGACTGTGGATTCATCATGAGGTGGTGAATGATCTTCTTTAGTGTTGTAGATGTTACTAGGAGGGACTCTTAGATCCTATTGCTACAGAAGGGTTCTTTCGCATTTGTATGGACACTATTTGAAGATGTGTAGCACCTCAAAGCCATAAAGGACTCTTGGAGTCTTTGGTTGAGGTGTTGTCAATGCTTGATAGGTTATGTTGCTTTAGAGTTTGTTTTGTTTCATGTCATGGTATACTCTTGATTGTGCATTAGAGTTTTGGCATGATGCATTGCTCTTGATACCATGGTATATTCATCCGGAGCATGGGATCTCCTAAGGGGTATGGTAAAATCATGGTGTCATGATAAGTTCATGGTTCATATGATTGGAGCTTTGACAGTGGTCTGGTGATTGGATGTATTAGCACTTGCTATCATGGGTGCTATTTTTAGTCACATGGGTTGATCAATTGGATGGGAGTAGTCAGTTTTCTAGTTGTTGTTCTAGCTGATGTTCTATCTTGTTTCTGAAGAGTGACTTCACGGTTGTGTTCATGATTGATGGATTTGAAGTTGATGATGTATTTCTTTTGTATAGCTTGTGAGCACAGTGGAGTGGTGGCAGTGTTGGTGCCCTTGCCATCTCTAGGATCTGATGTTTGTGTTCTTGAGACTAGTGCATATACACCTTGGCTTGTTCCTTTTGTTGTGGTGGATGGTTGGAACTATTGCCTAATTTGGTGGAAATCATGGATGTCATTGCAAGTGTCTTGGTTGGAGCACGAAAGCATTGTTTAAGATTATTGTGTTTACTTTGGAAGGAGCTAGTAAGTTCTTCGTCAAGTGGGAGAATGTTGAGGAATGTGACTCAAATTTACTAGCTTGATCAACTTCCTGGAGCAGTTATATTTTCCTCCTTCATTAGCCTGAGTTAAGTTGCTGGTTTTCAAGTTTATCAAGCTGAAGTCACGGGGTTCTAAAGTCTCGAAACCTCTCGACTTAGCGACTGTGAAGCGAAGGCTACTTCCTTTGTTGTCGGCGTGTCACGGGTTTTGAGAACTTCGTAACCTCCTTCATGAGGTTTGCAAGTTTATTTTTTGAGCGACAGGGCGATCCCTTTATCGGTGAGTCACGGGTTCTCAGAACTTCACAACCTCCATCAAGAGGTTTTGAAGTTTGGTCTTCCAGCCATATAGTGACTTGGATGTCGATAGATGTGGGGACCACTTGGGACCTAATAAGGATGGTGGATCATGACGAAGGTCAATAGGTGGCAATGACGTGGAGGACATATGACATGTGGTCCCATGTGCTTGATGAACATTGGTGAGGCAAAAATGAATGTCTCTTCTACTGGGCGACATGGTGTTAGGTGGTTAACCCTAAGTTCGACACTGGAGATTTGTTTGATTGCTTATCCGACGACCAAAATAAGTTGTTGGATGATGGCGTGTGGTTCGAGGTGAAACCATAAAGGGTCACAGTAGTTGAATAGTCAGTTAGCAATAAAGAATGACAATCTCTTGAGGAGAGCGGCGGTCACCAGATGTCTATGTGCAGGCCAAGAGGCTAGCTAGCCAGGGGAAGCCAATTGGCCAAGAGGTTGGGCTTTGTTGGATTGGCCAAGGGATGGTGGGCGCAAACTGGTCAAGGTTACCAGGTGCATGCTGAGAGGCTCAGTGGTTGCAAATAGACCAAAAATCCTAGTGGCTACAAACAGGCTGAGAGGCGGGGTGCTGGGTGACAGCTGAGAGGCTGGATGCAAGTTGGGCGTTGAACAAGCTGAGAGGCTGGATGCAAGCAGAGAGGCCGAAAGGTGGGCATGGATTGGTTGAGAACCTAGGTGCATGTCGTCAGGCTGGGTGCAGGCCATGAGGTCGGATGTAAGTCGAGAGGCTGAGTGTAGGCCGGGTGGTGCCGAATTGGTCGTGGGGTTGGGAAGCCGAGAGAGATGGATCTCAAAAAAGATGAAGACCGAGTGGTTATGCGACAGAGAGGTCAAGAGGCCAGTGGTTGAACCATGTGGCTATGTAGCTGAGTGAGATGTCTCTTGCTGAGAGAGGTGGTCGCGATGGGTTATGCTACCAGATATTCTCCAGAATGGAACAAGATGTAACCTCTATAAAGGCTATGAGCCTGATATTGTATTGTAACTATATTTTGTTGCTAAATAATACAGTGGTGATCTGGGATTTTGGAGTGCGGGGTTTTTTACTCAAAAGGGTTTTCCCAAGTATATCTATGTGTTCATGTCTTTTGTTTCATATTTCATGGTTGTTGATTTTGTTTGTTGAATATGTTAATGGTGTTGTTGAAGCTAGTTGATTTGCATGAGTTTCTCTCAAAAGGATTAATGTGGGAAATGAATTGTGCCTATTTCCACTTTATGGCATAGTAGTACATGTCTTCTATCGAAGGCACTACTAATCTTGGTTGTTTCTTTATGAGATGACTGACCCCTATTTCCCGACACTTGTAATGAAGCCATATCTACTGTTTCAAAACTTGTAAAAGAAGAAAGCTTAGCAAGTTTTAAAGAACTCAATCGGTTAGGGTTAAGGACAAAGAAAAGGGAACAAACCCTCATGGAAAATAAAGAAGTTGCACAAAAATTGAAAGCAAAAGTTGTTGATAAGCTCACAAGCATGCCAGGAAAACTTGGGATGTTGATCGATGATGGCTCTACTACATCTGTTGCCCCCACTTTGGTGCAGGAGCACCTAGGCTAACCTCCATAGTTTAAGAAATTTTGGCTTGTATCTGACATTAGCCAAGTCAGATTTTAGTGTGTTTGTTTTGAACCTTAGAAGGTCATTGTTGTGGTTAGGTGAATTAGTCATTAGGACTAAGATTCACCAAAGTTTAATCTTCATTAATAGTCTAGCTTTAATTAGCATTAAATAGCTTAAGATGGGATTGGAGTCTTAAATGTGTTCTAAACACATCTATGTTGTTAGAAGATGCCAAGAGGTAGTTAAGGGAGTTGGATGCTCAGAATCAAGGAGTTAGAGGTCCTAGGAGTTAGGAAGAGGACATAATGATAAGTTGCAAAAAGTTGTTACAAAGTTGCATGACAACATTTGTCATGTTGCATGCAACTTGGTTATCTTGGATCCCCTAAAAGATAGGAGTGTGGGATCGACCAAAATCCCTAAAAACTTGGCAAATGGCATCTATGAAAGGTGTGGCTCGAATGCAAGATGTGAGAGTTGTTGTAATCAAGTTTTTGGTTTTTGGAATAGAAGAACTTTGCGTTTTCTATGTATACCGAATGTTTTTAAGTGACAGTGCTATTAGATGAGTTAGATGTATTGATTTGACATTAGATTTGTCTTCATAGAGTAGTCTTAAGCATTTTTCATTCTGTAATCAAATTTTTTTGAGTTAATCTAGTGTGTTGAATTCTTAAGTTAGGTCTAAGGGTTTATTCTGGTCCTGTCCTGACCAGACAGTCTTTTTATGGCTCCCCCATAAAATATAGCCACAGGATCTTCCTGAGATTAGATGGATATGTTAGGGGAGCCAATAATCTATAAATACTTAGCAGTAGGATTCATGTGGAGTCGAGCAAGTATGATTAAAATCAAACCCTAGGCGAGTTTAATATGCTTGGTTAGAGGTTTGACAGTCAAGAACTGAAGAGATCAGGCAGGGGAAAGAGGTACCGTATGGAACAAGTACAGTTCTAGGTGGGGCAGAGCCATATCTTAGTATGCTAGAAGGATTGAGGTTTCTACCAATCCATTTGAAATAGATTTGAATGAGAAATCAAGGAAACCCTAGTAATTAGGCCTTTTAGCCCTAATTACCCTAGGTTATAGGAAACCTGTGTACGGAGGATTCAGGGGTCTGAAACCCTGTGAATATTTTAAAGGATCAAAAAGGGTATCTGGAAGTGAATTTTGTTTTCCAGGTTGTTTGAAAAGTTTGAGCAAGAAAAGCAAAAAGGACACTGTCAAGGGCTACAAGGAATTAGGCCTTCTCAAGGCAAACTCTTGAAATCGGTAAGAGTAAAGATTGAAGACCATCCAATATGGATCTAATTGGATGTGAAAGGCATGTTTCTAGTATCTTTGACACCCCTACAAGCAGTTCAAGGTGTTGTGTGATGTTGGCACTTAGAGTCTTCTAAGTGTAGGAGAAAGTTGCTAATTCAAATTGGTGTTAGTCTTCCAAGGTGAAGCACAAAGTTGAGAAACTCTTGGAGAGGAGTTGGAACAGGGCTTAGGTAATGACCTAAGCCTAACCAAAACCTAGAAGCTATCGGGTTCCTGGATGAAGACAGGGAAAAGTCTTCCTAGCTAGTTGTGCAAGCAAACCAAAGAACACTTACACCACACTTGCTCTCATGAAAAATTGGATATTGAAAATATTGTAAATCTTTTTCCTGAATATATAGATGCAGAATTGTATAATCTCGATTTAAATCCTCCATAAATTGAGCACTCTCATTCTCCGAATAAAGGTGCTACTCTGGTGAATGTAGAAGAAGACCAAGAAAAAGAAGTTGAAAGAGAAGAAGAGAAAATTGAGAAGGAAGGAGAGGAAATAAGAAAAGAAGAAGAGATAATTACAGAAGAAGTTGATACAGGTAAATAGGAATAAAACCCTGAGCAAGAGAAAAGTAAAGAATCGATAGTAGGGGAAATTGAGAAAAGAGAAGAAACTGTAAGCATTTCCGCTGGTACCTATTTCGATGACGCCTTGAAGAGTTTACTTGATTCACCAATTATGGTTCAGCCTATCACCTCTTCCAAGGTATTTCTTGATCTTGAGAAAATTAACCTTGTTCAAAAATTTCAAATCAATGAATCCTTTCAGGCCTCGACCAAAGCTGACATAGTTAAGGAATTAGAAGAAAAGGATAATTTGATTGAGGAAACTATTATCAACAGTTTTGCACGCTGCTAAATGCAATATTCAACAAACTGCTGAAACATGGAAACCTCTTTTAGATGTGGGTGATCTTACGGGAAAGAGGAATCTCCAGAGTGAGCTGGTTCTCCGAATGATGAATTCTACTCTAAAATAGTTTCTGAGGAAAGGGATGAAGAATAACTAAACATAAAAACCTATTTCTAAAAGATGATTCGCCAAACCTATAAAAATTCAGACCTAACCACTCATAACAACTTCTCTATTGCAGTAATTCTCACAATCTCATTGGCACACATCCCATCAATGATTCGCATGAAGATCTGGAAAAAAAATACAACATGCAACCTGAAACATGTAATTCTGAAACACCACCTATAACAGCAAGACATAAAAGGATTTCAATTTGAAAACACAAGTACATAAAATTGCTATTACAAAATTTGAGACAGAAAATAAGAAGGAGAAATTTGCTGCTCTATTAAACTGGAAGAGTGTCAATCTGCTCAAACTGAGTATCAAAAGGTTTACAAGCTCCCCGAAATGAGTAAGGGCAAGAAACTGATTTGAACTGCTTAGAATGGAGAGTTGAAAGACTAAGTCTATCAAAAAAACTCTCCAAGAAACCCTAATCCGAGCTCAGAAAAATCTCAAGGAAAAAAGGCCTCAAACAAACTCAAAAACTAATTTAAAGCAGAAAAAAGCACAAAGCTTTTATGATTACACTGTCAAGCCTCTAAAAATAGGCAAATCCTACTTTAAAAGTTCAAAAAACACCTTATCTCTCCAAGATAAGTCTGGAATCCGACCAAGAAGGAAAATCAGTCAAAGATATGCTAAAAATAGCAAGAAAACATAAAGCAATTTATAAAATATCGCTTTATGCTTCTACTTTACAAGATATAGATTTTTTCAATTTTGTCTATTTTTGCAACTCAAAGATTGGAAATCTTTTGCAAAGATAAAACTGCTTATTTCTCCAAGATATCATTATGATTTTCTCAAAAAATCAAAAAAACATATTACATAATCCTCCTTTTACTCCATCATTGATTTCTCCAAAATCAATTAAAATCAGAACCCTAAAATAGGTAATCATCAAAACCTAACCCTAGGTTACTAGGGAGGGATTCACCATTACATTCTCATTGTCTTCTCATAAAACAATAATATGACTTACACCCAAGTCTTCACTTTCCACTAAGGAAAAAGAATAAACAAAACCTAACCATCGACCTAGGCACATGATTTCGGCCACCCCAAATACATTAGACTTCAAAACATAAGGCATAAATTTAAAATTTCGACCCCTCTTTGGATTTCAACATATGCTCAAAATTGAACAATTTGGATGATGATGACATTCGAATTAGGCATGAGGAAATAGGGCCAAACCCTAATTATCATTCATTTCACCTGTGACTTGAGAAGAAAGAAACTCTGCCTGAGAAAAAACTGCCGCCATGATGGTGTTGGATTCGAGCTCATGTGCACATAAATCTTCCCTTGCTCTTTAGTTGACCAAATCTTCAGTGGGTAAGCTTCTTTTCATGGTGAAATAGCTTTTCCACTTCATTATTTCGAGCATCAAAAATCCCTAAGGGTGCAGTCTGTGTGAATTTATTTTCTGATTCTATTCTTTCTTTGACTTCACCATACCATTATGAATTCGAGCTTGACTGGAGACTATGGAAATTTCGACTCGAACTCTTATTCTCCTTCACTGTGCAGAGGTAAGCTTTGTGTTCTTTAAACCTAACGGCTTTGCATTCTACTCATTTCGGCCTCAAAGCCATGGCTAATATACTCTATTGTCGCTTCATATTGTATTTTTTGTGTTCACATTTGTCATTGTAGCACTCCATTCACCAGTGAGAGCTCGGCCATCACTTGGAAATTCAACCCCCTACATTTGGAAACTAAAGAGAAAGCTATGGCCACGACTTTAGACTCTATCAGAATTTTAAACTGGTAATTTCTTTGCTTCGTAGAAACCCTAAAAGGCTTTCTTTATCTCATGAACCTCTGGCCATGTTCAGGCCGTGCCAAAAGAGCACTGTAGAAAGTATTATTTCAAACTTTGGGCTCGACCCATAACAAAAAATCTCCACTATATTAATTTAATAACATTTCTGTTTGTGGGTATGACAGAAAGTTGAAAAAAAGTTGTATTTTACTTTCTCTATATTCGACTCAAATATGAGAGTTTGTATTCTTTTATATTCTTGTCATTTTCTCTAGATTTCACATGGGTATTTCTGTAGCTATCCTTTTTTCTACATTTTGAAGCCAACCTTGAAAATGGGTACTCGAAAATTTTAAGGAAAACTCCATTTTTTGTATTTGAGAATAAACTGGAAATGGGTCTTTTCAATTATTGAAGGAAAAATGCCTTTGCTTCTCTTCTGAAGCTCGACCTAGCACAAAATCTTTATATTTGTAATTTACTGTTGTTTTCATGAAAAAACCCATATGGATATTGTAGATTATCATGTTTTCTGTCCTTCTGAAACTCGACCATCAGTTTGAGAACTTGTGTCTTGCCGAAAATTCATGCTTTCACTCCTGTCGCCATGACAATGTGTTTTCGGTAGGACCTCTTATAGATAAAAAGGCTATACCGAAAATCTTTATTATTGCTCTTTCTGCACTTTTGAAACAGAATTCACATGTGGGTATTTCTGTTAGAAACTGTAAATTCATTTATGGATTAAACTCTACCCAGAACCAGAATCTTAACCTGAACTTCTGAAACAAAATACTATCATTTGTTTGGAGATTTTCAAAACAAAAGCATATTTTCTTAATTTTTGACAGAACTCGACCTCCTTTATTTGCTTGCAATGGTGATAAACTGTATACTTGCTTGCATTTCTTTCAGGACTTTGACTCAGAAAAAACAATGATATTTTGTATCTACTTCTGAAACAAAAGATGCCTTGGACATTTGTCTTTACTTTAATCTCCCTGCACTCTGTTGCTTGTTTGAATATGCCTTTAGAAGTCTACAAGAGCATGATGGAATAACAAGGACTTGTGTGCTTGTCTATATTCATTGGCCCATATTACTAGGTATTCTATTTTGACATTTTTGTAGCTCTCTTTGACAGTTATAATACCTGAGTTCAAATCACAGAACTGTCATCGACATAGAACTGTAGACTATCCTTAAAATGAAAATCCAATACTCATTTTGAGAGTATTCTCCAGGTACTAGGAATCTGAAAGATCTGTCTTGAATGCACATTCTGGAACCTCGTATACATATGAACCTTCGAAATTGAAATTCCATTATGGTCTCCTATTGCATTATGTGTTCATCTTGTAGGTATAACAGAAACTTTACTTCACTGTTCTGTCAAGACTTTGACTGAATAATCTGGAAATAATCAACATCCTGCATATTTGTTATATTTAATTAATGGCTTGACCCATTACAAGTGATGTTTTTCTTAACACCTGTAATTCACAGAAAACAAAAATGAAAGCACATCACATTTGATTGTTGTCCTTGACTAATTATTGACACACGATCCTGTTTGAGGCGCCATGAGTTCACTGCTTTTGTTGTATCTCCTAATAACCTGTACTAAACTCTAACATAGCAGCTTTCATTTTCTATATTTGAATTCTGTAGAGGCTTTTCCATTTTGCTTTTGAAATTAAACATTGCATCAATATGAACCACTTTTTAAACACCAGTTCAAATGTATAACTGGTAACTCAGAATCATTTTGGAAGGAAAACACTTGCTCCTCTGTTATTTTTCTGAAAAGATCACTTTATTATCACCATTGACAATGCAATGTTTCTTCACCAGTCAACTCAGAACTAGAAATTTGTCTAACATTCAGGTGCACTGTCTATATTTGTTCTCCTGAGCAACATGGTACTCTTCATACATTTTTATATTTCACTACAAAAACTGCCCTTAGAAACTGTTCTCTTTGATGATTAAAATTTAGAACAAATCATTAAGGCATATGTATGCCTGTTCACTATCCAAAATGGAAATGATGAATTGAAACTCACATGACATATGATTATAATCAGCACAGAAAATGAAGTAATTCAGCAACTTTTGATGCAAATGCACTTAGTTAAATTCCTTAAGTGAACTAAACTCACTGTTCACCTGTAGCCTTCAGAAAGAAATGCTGATTGTTATGAATGCATAGTTGGTTTTTTTACTTGATGGATAACTCTGTTTTACTCTTCCAGTTGTATTTCACTTTATTTCATGTATATGATGAAATATCTTTTCAAAAAATAGCCCATTTAATGCATAGGGCAGCATGTCGGGCTCTACCCTTGTGGGAGCCCGTTTTACTCCACATGCTCGGTCTTCAAATAATGTTCAGCTTCACGACTTTACCTATACCTGCACAAGGAAACAAACAGTGTTAGCATAAAAAATGGAACATGTTGATTATGATGTTGATACTTCTCCTTCAGCTCACTTCTTCATACTGCACTTGACTGAATTTGATTGTTTCAATGCATTGCTAATAGTATACTATACTATTGTAGGTGCATCATATGAGTTATGTCATAGTCAGAACCACTGACACCCTTCTTTTCATCTTATAGGTCGACGAAGCTCGAGACGACGAGGTGCACCATTCAACATCAAGCGTCGATAACCAGGCAATGATGACTATGCTGTTGCTTATATGTTTTCCCTTTGCATCTTCAGTAGTGCATTGTGTTGTTAGAAATGTATTGGAACAGTTATAGTTATATCCACGGCTTGTGTGGATCCTTGATTTCATTTTTTCTTTTCAGTTGAAAAGAAAAATGCATCTCATGCAATGTTGTAATACTATTCTAATTGTGAAATCAAATGAAGCCTTGTAAAAATATGAGTTCTTTTTGAAATGAATAAAAGCATCTGAAATGCTATTTTGCACATGTACTCAATTTTGTCCTTCTTTTAAATCTGAACATCTGAATGGCACTCTGCAACTCCATAACTTCACTAAAATGCATAACTGATATTCAATGCATAATGATAATGCGAAACAACATTTAAAATCCAATCTGCAATTCCACTTTATGGCAAATAATAATCAGCTAGCTCCTCCATTTGAGCTAAGGCGAAAAATATGTAACATAAACCATTGCTACTCTCCAAAGCATTATTCTGGAATGCAATTTAGATCAGTTTAGAAGCAATACAGACAAATGCAGATCACTAGTTAATGTTGTAAAGAACCTCTCTGCCTGTGTGAATGAAAAGCTCCAGAAGGAAAAGGAAGTTGAAAGGAATAAACTCTTGAAGGAATTAAAAGATCGGTGTGTAAGTGCCTTCTCAAACCTTCAGTAGCTAATCCAACAAGTTCAAGACCTTCTTGAAGAAGGAAACTCTCTGTATGTGTAAAGCCTATAGTGGTCAGATGCGACAATTGAAATCCAAAAAGAGATTGACTCAATTGAGTCAACAATCTGGCAGGCATACCAGTCTTTCAAGCTATCTGAAGATTTGTCTGGTTCTGAGAGACCCTCAATTGAGGAACTGCACAAAAGGTACTTCAAACTGCAACAACAGCGAGACAACATCATTCTACCCTTAGGCAATCTCCAGGAGATGTGTGCTAACAGTATTCCATTGATAAATCGTGCCCTCCTGAAGGCACAATAGGATACTCTTTTTAAACCTTGCTCCATTATAGATGGAGAATCTCTTCTTGCATCTATCCAGGTTCTTGCACAGATGTTAACTAAAGCAATTCTACAGTGGAATGATAATAAGGGGAAGTGGATTGCCCATCTTCAGAAAATCAAACAGTCCTTCTCTGGTGGCGCATCCTAACTAGTTTTCGCCCGAAACCCCTTATTCATTGATGTCAAAAGGGGGAGAAACACAAAGAAAAAGAAAAGTTTTTGAAAAAAGGAGATAGTCATCTTAGGGAGAGTTCTGGAGTTTATCTCTTTTGAAGTTTTGGCTTTCCGGAATTGAATTTTTGTTTGCCATCAATGACAAAGGGGGAGATTGTTGATATTTGTCATTGATGTCATTGATCAGTCTGGTATTTCTATCTTCAGCTTATCTCTCATTCCAATAGTAGTGTTAATGGCATAAGGTTTTTGGTCTGCGTAGCTTTTTGGTTTGGCTCTATTTGGTGTAGCGTGGGATATATTTTTGCATCTAAATCAACATATTGTGTAACACGTTCATCTGTTTATATCTCCAGTGCAAGCCGACTTTAAGTGGATATGGAGACCCGATATATATGTGAAGTGGTATAATCACAAAAATAAGAATGAGTGAATATATGTGATGTATTTCAGCGAACTGTTGATGTATGCGATATAGTTAGATAAAGTTGTGATTGTACAAAAGTCTTGTGCCTCAGTGAGAACTATATTCATGCATATGCAGATGCAAATATAACAGTTCAATTTTTGTAATACATACTCCGGTTGTAAGCCATCTTTAAGTTGTTATAGCTATTTTTTTGTATTTTGGGCAATGAGCCCACTGGTAGTGAGCCAACTCGGTAGTGAGCCACCCTGGCAGTGATCCACCTTTGTATTTTGTATCCAGTTACTTAATACTTGAGAGTTAACCCTCTCTGTGGTTTTTTCCCTTCTTGGGTTTCCACGTAAAAATCTTGGTGTTATGTGTTGTCATGTTGCATTGATTCTGTTCGGTACTTTTAATTATGTTATGTGGTCAACTATTCAAAAGTTTTAATCTTTTTAAAGGAATATTGATTCACCCCTCCCCTCTCATTATTCTGAATGTTCAACAAAAATGACAAGGTACAGATGGGGAAAAAGGCTTAGAGTGGCGAGATTTAACATTATCAATTTTGTAAGGCTAAAGTAAGGGTATGTTATGGGAAATTGCACTAGGGTACAATTTTACACCATAACACTAATATTTGTCATTTGACTTGTCAATGGAAGCACACTTAGGTGAAACATCAATCCTAGAGACAACTAAGCATTTTTCATCACATTTAACCTAAATTGGCACTAATCCAACATACTTAGTTTAGTCAATGCATCCATAAAAGAAAAGCTTGTCTAACAATTTAACTATATTAAAGGTTTTGAAACTAGAACATTTTATAACATTCTATTGGGATGCAAACAAATTATTATTTACAAATATCACATTTGAAATCTACCAATTCCAATCGGTTGGTTGATGTTTGTTACATTATAGGCATATCGATAGGATCAATTTATTTTTCATCCTTCCTAACGTATTCTTTACAAGTTGTGTCAAAGAATAGCTGACCTAAAAATGAAATCAATATAACAATACATAAGTTACTAAGAACCTACTTGAATTAGAATAGTCGAAAAGAATCACATTTTTTAATTAGTTCTTCACAAGTTGTGTCAAAGAATAACTGACCTAGATAAATGAAATCAACAAAACAATACATAAGATAATAATAAACTACTTGAATTTGAATATAGTTTACTTAGACCATTAATATTAGAATTTTAGCTTTAGGGATGGATGAAATACCTCTTTCAATTGTTCATAAGTAGAGAAATAAGTATCACATAGCAACTAATATGCAATAAAATATATGAATCCTAGAGTAGCTCTCATTCTAGAGCTACTATTTCATTTGCTAATATTAGGCATTATGCAGTGCTAAAGCCTTCCAACTTTGGACCACAATGAATCTTACCTCTTTTTGTGTTCTTTTGTTCTAGAGTTCTTCCCTATGCCTTTAAGTGATAATTATTGATAATTGATCTAAGAAATATAATTTGGGTAGTCCAAAGCATAATTTCTTAGTATATTTGCACAGGGCATGAAAAATCAAGACTAGTTATCTTTTGAAATTTTATAAAATTTGCTAAGGGATTGTTACCCCTATTTTTTACTAGTTCAATTTATTTATTTTTACATCAAATCCGCTAATTTGGTTGATCGATAACCTATGTTTTTATAGTGTCTTCAGGATCGGCTATCATTTGAGCATGTTCAAAGGTCATCATTTTTGAAACCTTATTGTCAGTTGGTTAATTTGTGTCCCATTTTCATATTCATCAAATTCATTCTATAACACCCAAGTCCAATTGGTTAGTACAGATTGATGATGTCAATTCCAATAGCAGGTGCTCGATTGAAAGTTGTCTTATGTATACTTCCAATTGCACTTAGAAATAACCTCACACATTGGCAAAAAAAAGAAAAAAAAAAAAGGAAATTATGAAGTTTTGGGAAAATCCAATTTAGGAGGATGTTCCTAATGGTATTCCAAGAAATATGACCAATTTTTGTAGCCACCCGCTTCTCGATTTAGGATAATTTAAAGTTCCAATTTTATCAACCAAATTTTAGAAATTATTATATTAAAATCCCTATTTACTCAAAATGAAATAATTTGTTTGGGTTTTGGTCATAATGGTGTCTTTACAATTGTGGAAATGTTTTGTGGAAAAATGTTTTACCGGTCAAAAGTTACACGTGTTCTTGCTTTTCTAGTGTTATGGGTTGATCAGGGAGTTTCCCAGTAAAGCATATGGAAGTAATTTAAACTTTTCCAAAACATTGATTTTTCAAGTATTTAAAAAAATTATTGATTATGACAAGATTGAATTGGGTTTCATATATACATTCTCTTTTTTAATACTACCATATTATCCAATTCACAACTTCACCACTCCTCCTTTAATGCTCTCATGCTCCTATTTTCTAAATTACTAACCTCTTTATTGCTAGAGTGCTCCCAAATCCTAACTTTCTAACCTTGCATTTTCTCTCTTGCTCCCAAATCCTCACTTTCTAACCTCATTATTCTTGAGTATTTTAAGAGGAAGTTAGCATGAATGCATCATAAAAGCATGTTTCACAACCATTGCCAATAATCCTCCTTGCCCGCAGCTTTCTAGAAGCTTTGAAAAGGGCACACAAATTGTTTGTGCAAGATTCCTTAATGAACATGTCATCTCATGGAATGCAATGATTGCTGGTATGCGCGGGTGTAAGAGGATATTATCATATGTTGTAATTGCAACTATCATCATAGGCGGCATACGGTGAATTCACCATCAGCAATTCACCGTCAACAATTCACCGTGGGAAAATTCACCACCATGACAATTCACCGCGTGAAAAATTAATTGCATAGATTTTTGGCAGTTAATTTTCCGTGGTGGTGAATTGCTGGTGGCAGTGAATTTTCCAGCGGTGAATTGTTGACTTTCCGTGATAAATTACTGGATGAATTTTCCTAGAACCGTCATAGGCATAGGCATGCAACACATAGGAGATTAAGACAAGATACTTGTTATATATGCATGCAAACTATGGAGACGTAACTAGCCTCAATTTCATAGACTACCACGTTTGCAGGATATGTTTGAAGAGATGTCAGTGCCTGGAATGAAATGATTGCAGGAATGTTAAAATGGAATTGTTGAAAAGACTTTAGAAATTTTTAGGCCATAGAATTGGCATTTGTCATGCCAAATATTACTCGTTTTTGTTAAATGTTGTATTTGCAAGTGTTTTGGTGCATGTATAGAGGCGTCTATAGGAGGGTAGCGAACCAGGCAAGGTATGGGAACTATTTGACATAATGCTTTAATAGAAATTCCATCTCATGGAGTGCAATGACCGCGAGTTTATACAAAGAGAATCTGTTGTGAAGGCGCTGGGAAATTTCAAATAAGTATGGTAAAAAAAATGAGAGGCTAGCAATCTCCCAGCTGTGCTAATTTGGTAACTCAGAGTTATTATTGAAGAAGACAAAATATGACAACTGTTTACCAAAATGTCCGAAAGGTGGTGACTTGGATTTAGATGCAAAGGAGGTGGGGGAAAGCATAAACAAGGTGTGATAGCTATTTGATAAAATTATCTCATGAAATGTTGTAAGCATAAAATGGATTCGGTGAAAAGTCTTTATAAACTTTTGAGCAAATGCAAGTAGTAGGCATGAAGCTGAATCTCATACTTTTTGCAGATGCTCTCCTTGTCTGCACCAAAATGGGAGTCTTGAAATATGCAGATGTGGAAGCTTGGACAGAGGCGCAAACTGTTTGACAAGACCCCTCAAAGAAACACAATCTCATAGATTTCCACGAGTGCAGGATATATACAGAATGGGTTTGTTTAACAAGTTTTAGAAACTTTCAAGCAAATGTTTTTCATAGGCACCATTGTTCCCTCTGCTTATGCAGTATGAAATTGAAGAAATTGATGTGGTAAGGGAAATAAAATAAAATAATTTTATATTGAAGATGTTTATTTAATACTGTGAAAAGGATTATTGTGGAATAGAGAAAATTGGTAAAATAAAAAATTATCAATTATGGCAAGTGAGCTCTTTCATCACTTCATCCCCGACATTGTAAGTGATGGTTTTATAGTCTAATAGATTTTATTTCTTCATAATCGGTGCTGGGTTTTATACAAAATGAAGTATAAATATCAAGGATATGAATTCATCTTGATTCTTGAAAGCACACTTCCCAAGATATCATATAAAAAATTGGGACACATCAATATATTCAAGATTTTTGGGAAACAATGGAAGAGGGAAAGAGATCTCCATTTGCACAGAAGGTGTTTGAAAGCGGGTTAGCATATGCAGCAGGATATCTAGTAGCAATATAATGTCCCGAACTTGTTCTAGAATGCAGACTAAAGAAATCAAACTTGTAGATGATAGATTGGTGGCAAAACTTGATGTTGTTTCTCTTGAGATTATTTTTAGGTTGTTAGTTAGAAACCAATTCATCAATATAAACAAGGAAATTGTAGAGCAATATTTTACTAAAAATAAAGATTGATGCCTTGATACTATAGTGAAACATTGGTTGTCGACACCCAAAAAGGGGAAATCTCAGTTGCCAAAAATACTTCACAGGTCTTTGTTTGTTGAAGAGGTTTCCAACATGGTGGTACTATTAAATAGGTTAATAAGGAATAATACTTCAAATAATTTTGAAAAATGGATGTACATGTTTATTACCATCATATGTGCAAGCAACCAGTTTATTGATGGGAGAGGTGTTGTTAGTGATAGCCTGCATAACCAACTACCTCAATTCGAGACAAATCAATGTTTCTATGTGTCTTCTTACCTCATGTATGCTATTGCAAGCATGAAAATTTGGCTAGAGCTCAATAGTTGTGGGATATTTGATAGCACAACTCAAATATATGATTTTTACTTGCAGTTGCAACTGGAGTAGGGTTATAAGCATTTTCGTAGGGTAAACGATGCTTTCACTATGTTGACGGTGAGAGAGCTCCAAGGGAATACTGGACTTAGGATATTTGATGGGCTCAATCATTGGCTAGTTTCCTTTTACCGTTTTATGCTCTTATCATTTCTTAGGAACTGCTAACTTTTAAAGACATTACCAAGACCTTACATACCTACACTTTTAAGCAGTTTTAAGTATGTGGAAATGGAAATATGTTATGTTGATATATGTATGTATGATTGCATGGATGTCTATGAATTTTAGTATGATTCTATGTTTAATTTATGATTGTTAATAATGCAGATGCCTTGAGAATAATACTAACACCTTATAATAAGAAGGATTGTCAACCCGTAACAACAAATTTCTTAGCTCGCAGCATAAGGACTATAGATGGTTAGAGAGAAGAATTCAAATGGTCAAGGCATGACACTTTTAGAAGGAAACAAAGTTGTTCATTTATTGATCAGTCGTGAATCACTGCATAACACTCTTGCTTGCCAAATAAGACAACCAGAGGAAGAAGGAGTCTACTCTCAACAAAACTAATTTCTGACAAGACTATTCTCAAGAACATGTCTCTATTAAAGCAGTTAAACTGTTGGGCATAGAATTTGAATGTGGATTCTCTACTCTTGCTTTATAGTTATTGTTTTATGTTTCAAAATAAGTCCTCCCTATCTTTGAGGGAGATTTGATGGTTGCTTTGTGAGCTTGTTTTCAGTCCGTAAATAATGATATTCCTCACAAACCCTATATAGTGGGATCTTTTGTTGAGGAGGAAATTTAGTTGATATTTGCTAGATAGTTGTTTATTTGTTTTCCATTATTCCTTTGTAATTGCAACAATAGAATGTGTGTTAATGAATAAAAGATCTTCAATAGATTCTTGTTAGATTTTATGTAAGAGTTCAATGTCATAATGCAATAAAGGAAATTGGTTTAATATCATGATTTGCTTGTTGGTAGTGATTGTCATTTATGTCAATATTGATTGTTGGTTGTCATTGATGTCAACACCTAAGGAGATTGTTGCATATGCTTGGGAAGATAGTTGCATATTTGGTTGCCTTTAGTTGTCATTGTTGACAATATTTCTTTTGGAATAAGGTAAGTGCAAAAAGATGGAGGGCCAAAAAGGGGTCTTAAGTGGCCATTTTTACTGAAATCAGGAAATATTGACCTTGGACGTAAAATTGAGGATAGTTACACTAAATTTTTTGAGATGCAACAAAAACAAGGATCGTAGTGCTCCGAGTCTACTTTCTAAACTACTAATTTATTTTCAAAATGGTTGAGATTAAGGAGTTCAAACAATGTACCCACAAAAAATGGTGTTGTTTTTGTTAGAAAAAACATAACATAGCAACTTTTGTGGGAACGTAGCACGGTGAATTTTTTTTAGCATTTTTAAAATCGCTTCAGTGAGAAATTAGCTAATAGTATGTAGTTGATGCACAATTTTTCTGATAATTTTTTAATGAATATTTGATTTTTTACTAATTTTCAAAGTGGACACTTCCTGAAAAATAGAATTTTGGCTGTGCTACCCCTACAAAATTTGGAAACTAATTGATTTTTTTTAATATTTGTAGAAAGGAGTCTGGTTTCTAAAAATGTAATTTATTTGAAATTTCGATGAACGATTAATTTATAATGAAAAAAACACCAAACACTGCTTTTTGCCAAAAAAGAGACAAAAAAAAATTATAGATCAAAGGCTTAACATTGTCCAAAAGTGAAAAAAATTACATCGTTGGATAGCTAAGAGAGAGCCTAACATTACCCAGGTGTTCAATTTGTTCGACATTGAAACACATGCAATCCTAACAATGAGCACGAACCTAATTATGTGAAATATTGTAGAATTTGCAAAAACATGCCTCTGGTCGTTGGGAAGGTCCTCCAAGCCTTTGGGTTGGTATTCCAAGGAAAATACCAAGCATAAGGCTTCGGGATTCCCAAAGCAAGATATAACGTGAGCGTGTTATAACGCGCTCGAGTTGTATCTTAGTTTTGATATGGTTTTTGTGTTTTTGTGGGACATGTCTAGCAAGACATAACACGAGTGCGTTATAACGCGTTTGCGTTATGCCTTGCTTTATGTTAAATGCTACTTTATTGAATGTATGTTTATATATTTATATATTTGTATGTTTGTATGTACATGTATGCTTGTATGTCATGTATGTATGTATGCATGCATGCTTGTATGCATGTATGCATGTATGTATGTATCAATGCATGTATGTATGTATGCCTATATGTATGTATGTATTTAAGATTGTATGTACATATGTAAATATATGCTTGTATGTATGTAGGATTGTATGTACATATGTATTATTCTTGTATGTATGTAACTATGTATCTATTTATGTATGTCTTTAGAGGGAGAGAGAATTTTAAGAGAGAGAGAGAGTTGTCTAGGTAGGGTGGGAGGGAGAGACCTAGGAGAGAGAGGTAAAGAGGTAGTGAGAGAGTCTTGAGAGAGGGGGAGGGGGTGGAAGGGAGAGACTAGAGAGAGGGAGTGGAAGAGAA
>VDFB02323593.1:46418-171946 GCA_007258455.2 Sequoia sempervirens
TGGGTCCAAGAAATGGAGTCTCCCGGTGATTTACATCACCGGGAGACCCCATTTCTTAGATCCATTTTTATAAACAAGCCACTACATTGTCAATTTCATTGAATTGACAACCTAGTGGGCCCACTAGCTTGCTAATGTTAGAATCCAAGATCACCTGCATGCAATCACCTATTACATGCAAAAGACATGAAGAACCAAAAAGCGATGTTCTGTAAACCTCTTTGTAAAAATGCATTAAGAGAATCAATTATTACAAAGTGATCCATCTTTATGAAGGAGATCAAGAAACCCTAAATGAAACCCTAGTGTGCACACTTAATAATTAATAATTAATTATTAATGTGCCTAAGTTTAGCTTAAGTAATAAAGAGGAATAAGTGACTTAATTAATTAATCAATGTGATGTAATTAGTAGCATATATGCTCAATACTCTAACTATGAACAGGAAGAAGCTAAAACACTAGAATAGGATGCATGAAAGCAAAGATGGGTCCCGGCAACGAGGCCTGATCAGGTACCCATTTACAATGCAAGAATGGAGTAGAGAAGGAAAAACCCAGTGGGACAAAACCCCCCTACAATGTGATAACATGCTGCAAAGAAGCACTGGAAGAACTCTGTAGAGTAACACTGGAACTTGATATAGGCAAGCAAGGAAATATTCTTCTGTATACTACTGAAACCAGATGAGAGTCACTGATTCACTCAAGGAATCATGATAAAGCAACAAAAGACCCGATGCCACGGAACACTCGAAAACTCCAAACGGGAACAACTCTGGAATCTATGAAGCAGCAAGTAATTATTGAATGATGTATTACTGAAAACGAAGTGCAAAGATGCAAGATGCACTCTCCCAACTGCCAAAATATCCAAGTAATCGCCAAACAACCCATCGGGCCAAATCTGGACTAACTGATAAACCTGGGATAGATACAGAAAAAGTGCATGGACAGCAACATAGAGCTCCTCAATACCTTTTCGACGCTTCAAACGAGGCGAAAAATGAAGATCGTGGAAAAAATTTATGAGCTCGGAAGCATAAAAAGTACATCTAACTTCAAATGGAAATAAATGCAGAAAAATAGTAAAATATTGAAAAATAAATAGCACTACTGGAAAGTGCTCGGAACCAGCTTTCCTGCGATATCTCGTTTGCCCGATTTTGATACCGTATGCCCAAGTTATGACCAAAAGAAAAAAAAACTGCTCTTTTAGGGCAAACTAGGGTTAGGAGGGGCAAGGAGGGGCCGTACGGCCGCTAACGTCATGCTGACGTCACCCGTTCATGAGGTTAAAATTGACGGCCAGATGGCCGTCACCACAAAAATTCGGCCCCCCTCCAAAAATTTTGAGGTCACCAGAATATGCTGATTGCCACCGGAATATTCTGCTCGTGGTCCGGCAGTGGTGATCCGGCACTGAGCTCTTGGTCCGCAATAGGACCGCCGGCTTGGGTGAATGGGCCCGCGAGGGCAGAGCGGAGGGCCCCCGGTCCTCCATGTGACCGGGGGCGGAGCGGAGGGAGCTGCAGGGGCTGGGGGCCCGGTGTTGGTAGGAATGGCTCCGCCAGCGGCGGCAGCGAAGTGGTGGCTGCCCGGTGGCCGCCGGGCGGCGGGTGGGCGGCGCCCAAATTTTACACGGGCCACGCAGAATTTTTCCAAAAAAACAATGCAAAATTTGATTTTTTTTGCATTTTTTTTAAATTGCGTCATGAAGCGTAAGCTGTAGTGGGCCGTGACGGCTTTTGGCAAAAATTTTGCCTCGTAAAACTAACCGCTTCCAAAATCGATGATTTGACAGCGCCGGAAGTTTTGGTCAGCCATAACGCTGATGGCGTTGTTCAAGCCGCCAACCGCCTAAAAATAGGCTACCTCCAGATCTTGCAGAAATGATGCATGTGGAAACCCTTGCACCCGAAACTCACAAAGAGGCCATATCTTCAGATCACGAACAAGCAGCTGCAGGTCTGGAGCTCTGATACCATGTTAGAATCCAAGATCACCTGCATGCAATCACCTATTACATGCAAAAGACATGAAGAACCAAAACAATGTTCTGTAAACCTCTCAGTAAAAATGCATTAAGAGAATCAATGATTACAAAAGTGATCAATCCTTATGAAGGAGATCAAGAAACCCTAAATGAAACCTCTAGTGTGCACACTTCAATACCACACCACCTACACGTGCCTAAGTTTAGCTTACAATAAAGAGGAATAAGTGACTTCTAATTAATTAATCAATGTGATGTACCAATTAAGCATACAACTTATTACCTAACAGCCCAATTCAAGGAAATTGGCAACCTATTCTGTTTTGTTTGAAAATGTCCACAGTGGGGTCTCCATTTCTTGGACCCATTTTTTCAAACGGGCCACTACATTGCCAATTCAGTGAAATTGGCAACCTAACTTGGCCTATTTGAAAAAATGGGTCCAAGAAATGGGGTCTCCCAGTGATTTACATCATCGGGAGACCTCATTTCTTGGATCCATTTTTTCAAACAAACCACTACATTGCCAATTTCACTGAATTGGCAAGCTAGGGTAGAGGGTTTAAGGGTTTATAGTTTACGGGTTAAGGGTTTAGTATATAGGGCTAATGGTAGAGGGGAGAGAGAGAGAGAGAGAATGGGAGTAGGAGAGATAGACAATAGAGGATTGGGAGAGAGATAGAGGGTAGAGGGTTAAGGGGAGAGGGGAGAGAGATAGAGGGAGTTAGTGAGTGAGAGAGAGTGACTTGAGAGAGGGAGAGGGGGTAGGAGGGAGAGACTCGAGAGAGTGATGCAGTCAAGGTAGGAGGATCCGATTAAGGACTATCCAACCTTGCAACCTAGACTACCAACTCCATGATCACACAAATATGCAATGGAATTTAATAGCAAGTCCATAGAAAGATAAAAGACATTCATGAACACCAAACACAATATATATCCTGGGAAAACCCTAATAGGGAAAAACCCATCCTTCAAAGCTCATCCACATTATATTATAATCTTGAAACACATTACATATGCCTCTTGGGCTTATAGGTTCTAGGTTGCAGCCTAGGGATTACAAATAATTCATATAACAACAATTTTCATCGACTTTTTTTCCTGCTTCACACACTCTCTGCTCTGAGATCCTTCCGGATCAGAAGACTTCATCATCGTGCTTCATACTTCACACCATCGAGCACCTTGTTGATCTATCTTCTTTTTCCTATCGTAACAAATCCTCTCTCTTCTATTTATATCATCTGCGAATTGTCCAACCCTCAACATGTCAGCCCAATTACAACGACAATAAATATAACGTGCCAACTCAAATAGGTCGGCCCCAAACAATAACAATTTACCATGCGAATCAACCAAGGTCGGTCACAACAAAGCCAAGACCCAAATCAACATCCTTGATCATGCAAACACCTTCTAGATTATTCCTCGAAGATCCACAACACGCCACAACACCTTGTCGGCCAAGAACAAGGTAAACATGACTTCACAAAATAAAATCACCAATTGCGGGCACACAAATCAATGTGGACCAACAACACATGATCTGGAAACATCCATGAGCCTCACGAATCACCACAACAATGTCTGCAACAACTCCATCTATGGAATCGTATCATCTTCCCTTAGGAACACCAACTAGAATAATTGAACAACTATCAACACATAGATCTTCACAACTCAATCGATCCTTCACACGGATCCTTGAAACTTAACATGGAAATACTAGACACTATCAGCAACAAACCCTTTAATCCACAACCTCTAACAATCAAATTCAATAATCCGGTACTTTGCAACTTCATTGTCAACTGCCTCAACTTTTTGAATGCTTTTGGATGCCCCTACATTAGACTCTCGGGGTTATTTGAAAAGTGAGCCTCTTCACTTTGGTCTATATTGCATCAAATCCAATATCATCTCCTCAATTTGGTTTGGTGATTGGTCTACATGTACTTGCAATTGCCTCAAGGTTGGCATTTTGTTCAAGTCCACCCTGCAAACTACCTCAAGCTCTTCTCTTTGTATTGGTTCGACGATCTACTTGCAGGCCTTTCACTGCCTCACAGTTGGTGATCTAAGCAAGCCCACCCTACAAGTTGCCTCAAGCTCTCCAAGGTTTGGTGCTCTACTTGCAGGCCTTGCACTGCCTCATTGGTTGGTGGTCTGAGCAATCCCACCCTGCAAGTTGCCTCAGGTTCTTCATCTTGTCATGGTCAAGGTTCGGCGATCTACTTGCAAGCCTTGCACTGCTTCACTAGTTGGCAATCTAAGCAAGCTTTCTCCACAAGTTTCCTTAGGATCAATTCCACCTTTCAAATTTACTTCACTAAAATTTCTCCTTAAGATTAATGCTTCACCTTCTTCCAGTTCTATGAAATTTGATTCCTCCAAAGGTTCCCCTTCCTCTAGATAAACTAAGTCAGGCTCTTCTTCATCTACACAAACTATCTTTGCATCCTTCACTACTACTCCTTCATCAAGTTCTTGATGACACTCAACACTTGATTCTTTCTTCCTCCAAACTCTCCTATGCTCTGCATCAGGTCTTCTTTCTCTGCATCTTGATTAGTCTTTTCCTCCAACATATGAGTTCTTCCATTTGTACGATCCTCTAAGCACACAAGTAACATGTTTCCACTTTGGTCCATCAATCCATCCATAATCCATCTGCTCATAACCTATCATAGGCTTTCTCAATTCATCTTATTCCAACACATCTTTTCAGAATGATTCCTCAATCCACATAACTTACAAGGATGTAGATCCCAACACAATTCCTTTTCATGTCCATGCCTATTACAATGTGAACAATACATACTTTTTCTTCCCTAATTCAGATTTGCAACAACATTCTTACTTTTGTCATATCCAAGGCCTTCACTTTTTTATCTCATTATTGGTTCAATCGGTTTTGTAATTCCTTGCTACTACTTTCCCAATCCTTTTCCTTCATATCTCATTCTCTACATGATCTCGAAACCAATACCATCACCAACTATTGTAGGCTTCATTACCTTGTTACCTTCAACTTCACCTAAAGAAACTTTTGCAGCATCACACAAATCATTAGTATCACAGGAAACATCACACACTTTAGATTTAGATCTCAAATTTGCATTTTCCTTCCGGCATGCAATAAGTAACTGCTCCAATTGATCAACATGTTCCTTCAAACTAGATATTTCCTTCTTTTGCAAACTATTCTCCTTATTCAAGTCTTTCAAACTTTCCTCCAGAACAATCTTGAATTCTTCTACAAATTTCTTTTTAAGGTCTTCAAACATATCCAGTTCTGCTTCTAGTTCTTCATTTCTCTCCCTCAATTTTGCATTACACTTCTTGATTTCGTACAATTCTTCTTCCAAAGTATCCCTTTCACTCATTAGGGTTTCATTTTCCTTCTTCATCCTTTTCCCACTCTTCCCCATTGAAATAAATTAGATAAACCACCAATTCTTGCCTCGATCTCTCCTCTAGGGTTTCGCACTTCTTTCAACACTGTCTTCCAATAGATTCACAACCAACTAGCAAACTTGCAACTAGTTCTGATACCAATTGATGGATTCAAGGTAGGAGGATCCAATTTAGGACGTCCAACCTTGCAGCCTAGATTACCAACTCCATGATCACACAAATATGCAACAGAATTTAATAGCAAGTCCACAAAAAGATAAAAGACATTCATGAACATCGGACACAAGATATATCTTGGTAAAACCCTAACAGAGAAAAAACCAACCTTCAAAGCTCATCCATATTATATTATAATCTCGAAACACATTACATATGCCTCTTGGGCTTACAGGTTCTAGGTCGTAGCCCAGGGATTACAAATAATTCTATAACAACAATTTTCATTGACTTCTTTTCCTGGTCCACATACTCTCTACTCTGAGATCCTTCTGGATCAGAAGACTTCATCACCGTGCTTCATATTTCACACCAGCGAGCACCTTGTCGATCTATCTTCTTCTACATGTCATAAAAAATCCTCTCTTTTATTTATATCATCCGCGAATTGTCCAACCCTCAACATGTCAGCCCAATTACAACGACAAGAAATATAACATGCCAACTCAAATAGGTCGGCCCCAAACAATAACAATTTACCATGCGAATCAACCAAGGTCGGTCACAACAAAGCCAAGACCCAAATCCACATCCTTGATCATGCAAAAACCTTCTAGATTATTCCTCAAAGATCCACAACACGCCACAACACCTTGTCATCCAAGAACAAGGTAAACATGACTTCACAAAAGAAAATCACCAATTGCGGGAACACAGATCAATGTGGACCAACAACACATGATCTGGAAACATCCACGAACCTCACAAATCACCACAACAATGTCCGCAACAATTCCACGTACTAGAATCGTATCATCTTCCCTCATGAACACCAACTGGAATAACTAAACAACTGTCAGCACACAAATCTTCACAACTCGATCGATCCTTCAAGTGGATCCCTAAAACTTAACATGGAAATACTAGACACTATCAACAACAAACCCTTTAATCCATAGCCTCTAACAATCGAATTCAATAATCCGGTACTCTACAACTTCACTGTCAACTGCCGCAACTTTTTGAATGCTTCCTGATGCACCTGCATTAGAGATAGAGGGTAGATGGTTTAAGAGTTTAAGGGTTAAGCGTAGAGGTTAGAGGGTTAAGGGTAGAGGGGAGAGGGTTTAAGGGTAGAGGGTTTAAGGGTAGAGGGTTTAGGGTATAGGGTTTAAGGGTTAAGGGTAGAGAGAGAGGGTGCAGGGTTAAGAGTAGATGGTAGAGGGTTTAAGGGTAGAGAGTTAAGGGTAGAGGGGAGAAAGATAGAGGGAGTTAGTGAGTGAGAGAGAGAGAGACTTGAGAGAGGGAGAGGGGGTAGGAGGGAGAGACATGAGAGAGAGAGAGAGAGGGAGGGAGTGGGAGAGAGGTAGAGGGTAGAGATGGTTTAAGGGTTTAAGGGTCAAGGGTAGAGGGTAGAGGGTTTAAGGGTAGAGAGAGAGAGTTAAGAGTAGATGGTAGAGGGTTTAAGGGTTGAGGGTTGAGGGTTGAGGATTTAATGTATAGGGTAGAGGGTTTAAGGGTTTAGGGTTTAAGGTTTTAGGGTTTAGGGTAGAGGGTAGAGGGTTGAGGGTCCAATGTATAGGGTAGAGGGTATAGGGGTTGAGGGATTAAGGTTGAGGGTAGAGGGTAGAGGGTTTAAGGGTTGAGGGTTGAGGGATTAGGGTAGAGAGTTTATTTGGGTTTAAGGATGTAAGAGAGGGGAACAGACCACATCAAGGCCCCATGTCATGGAGAGCCAAGAGCGGAAGGCTACACTAACTTAACTCACTCTAAAGGAATGTTTTGAATGAGGGACGAGAATGATGAGGACTATAAGGCCCTGCAACCACTCTTCAAACCCAAAATCTAAACTGAGGTTGGGGCAAGCCAATTTTTGAGTTCAACACTGTACCTCGAGTAGCTCTCTACCCGAGGACGAAAATGTGGTTTTGGGACGACAATGCAACGCGTTGGCATCTCTCAGGTGCGCTGACGTCCGTACAACCAAACGACCAATAACACAGTATGAACTGCCAGAAAACAAGTTGACGACCTAGCTAGTCACTTCTAAGGGAACAAAACAAAACTATGAAGTAGGAAAGATACAAACAAATATGATAAAGTAAATATATGAAGGCTAAGGTGAAAAAGATAATCTCACAAAGATGCTTGTTCCCCAGCTAGCTCCAAATGCACACCCACCTACACACAAGAAAGAGGGAAAATTGTTGGGGGCTGTATAGGGCTCTACCTCAATCAGAAGGGAAAATTGTTGGGGGCTGTATAGGGATCTACCTCAATCAGACCCCCATTTCAGTGTTTCCACCTCCACGGACAACCAAGATAGAAACGATAGACAAATTTATGATAAATAAGTAAAGAAAGAAAGTACATGAATAACACTGCAAAATAGTTTAAAGCTACTCAACCAAATCATAAAGGAGAGGAGTGAAACATTACCACCTCCACCAAGAGCTAACTAGCCAATGATGGAGAAAGAAGGCTTGAAAAATCACCATAGCCTCAACTGTGATGAAGGGAGGTGTTGCAAAACCTCAAGCCCACACTGCAATAGCTTGTTCCACACTTTCTTTATGGAGTTGATGGAGTGTTGGTTCTACTGCTATGAAGTGCCAAAGTGTTGCTTGAAGTGATGGGAGTGAAGATTGCAAGAAGTGATACCAAAGAGATGAAGTGAATGCGTGGAGATTTCCAAAAGGGATGAGTTGCATGAAGAATGAATCTTTTTGAAGGTGAGGTGAGGAGAATAAGACATTTATATGTTGGTTGGTCAAAGAGGGACGTTACAAATCATTCCCAATAAGAAGTGTAACGCCTCTGCCAACTTTAGACACAGGAATTCGTCAGGGACATAAGCGCGTCGCGTGGACGTTTGTGCGTTGCGCGTGTATCTCTGAAAAATATTCTTCTACTGATGCAAAAGACAAATGCCAAGTGGAACAAAGGAAACTTGCTGATGTGGAATTTCACCTTCAAATTTTGCTTTCTAAGGTGAGGAAGTGTAAAAGGGGAATTTGCGTAAGGGGTGCAAATTTACGCCTATAAATTTTGCCCCCACTTTAGCGAGCACGAATACTTATGAGTGCTTCGGTAAAGTAGATCAAAAAGGTAGTAGGGTTATAAATGTATACTTGAATCGTCAAGGAAGTAAACCGTGATCTAGAGAACTCGAGAGTGTAGGACAAGTAAAGGACTTCATAGCCCCACAGAACTATGAAGTTGTAGAATGAAAGCGTCTTACAAGATCGTGGACCTGCAAGGAGGTGACCCACAAGATCTCTCACATGAGGAATCCCCAAGAAGTAAGCACCTCACAAGCCTATAGACCTACAAGGAAGATGTCCTCCAAGATCTCTCACATGAAGGAAATCGAGAAAAGTGCCTTACAGACCCGCAGACCTGCAAGGAAGGTGTCCTCCAAGATCTCTCACATGAAGGATACCCAAAAAGTGCCTTACAGACCCACAGACCTACAAGGAAGGTGTCCTCCAAGATATCTCACATGAAGGAAACCGAGAAAGTGCCTTACAGACCCACAGACTTGCAAGGAATGTGTCCTCTGAGATCTCTCACATGAAGGATACCCAAAAAGCGCCTTATAGACTCGCAGACCTGCAAGGAAGGTGTCCTCAAAGATCTCTTACATGAAGGATACCCAGAAAGTGCCTTACAGACCCACAAACCTGCAAGGAAGGTGTCCTCCAAGATCTCTCGCATTAAGGAAACCTAGAGAAGGAGACTCTGCAGAGTTGAAAAGCAGCTTCACAGGTGCACCTGCAAAGTGACAGGTTTACCTACAGATAGAACATGTCTGAAAGCGGCCATACATGCAATCAATCAATTTTGAAGGCTTTCAAAGGGGTCCCTTGAGAACCTGGTGTGAAAAGAGGGGTCCACGCAAGGGACACGCTATTTGAAAGTACACAAAGGACGTTTGTTCTCAAATCGATTCATCATCAAGGAATCCTTTCAAAAGATGTTCACTTCAGCAAGGAATTCCAAAGGAAGAAAATGCCCCCTCACGAGGGGAAGATCGGAGTTGCTCCCACCTCGAAGGAAGGTTCTCAAGTTCTTTCTTTATGAACCCATGATGAAGGAAACACGTTCCATTAGGGTTCTAGTCGCGAATATGTTTCTGAAAAAAGGAAATGTTATGAGGATTTTCAAGAAAAGATTCATTGGAAACGAATGCATTTTCTAAAAATTGAAATGTCATAGAAATGGTGTTGTCACACATGAGAGGGACAACTCAAGCAAATAAGAGAAAAAAGAAGGAAAAAGAGCGAAAAAGAGATAAACACAAACAAAGGGCACAAGGGTGATATGATATTTCAGGGTTAGAACTGCTCATAAATATATATAAGTATGGTAATAGCATATTAATGAACTATCATCAACCACGAGAAGAAAAAGTAAAAATAAAAAATTGGGTCAACATGGAAGGGAAGCCTAAATTCCCCCAACACTTTGCATCATCCTCAATTTACTGAAAATTCAAGTCACAAACATGAAAGAATGATGAAACAGATAGAAGAAGGTTTACGACACAAAAATCACTCTTGTATCCAAGCACCAACTAGGGTGATAGGGGTCATCTAGGAACACATAGCATGATCACGGGGTAACACATCACAACACACACACTCATCTAACCTAAAGATAAAGAAGGGGCCTCCCCCTAACACTGATCGACCAAGAGGTCATCCGCTTCCAACTCTAAATCATTGTAGGGGGAAGGAGGATGAGTCTACAGTGGTGGAATTTTAAGGGGAGGTGCTTTTGACCCTCCCATAATAAGGGCTAAGGAAGAGGGCCCCACAAGGTCCCCTCCACTAGACTCTTGTGGAGCTAAGGTCAGTGACTTTGTGAAGATTGCTGACAAGGCTGAAACTCCATCCAAAGAGTTAAACATGCACTTTACAAGAGTTTCATGCTTCACCTAAATGGATGAGGAATATTGTGCTCGAGATTCACTGCTAGGCTCACCGAACGGCTCAAGAGTGGTGACAAACTCAAGGGAAGTCAAGGCTTGCTCTATCACTAGGACAAAACAAGCTAATGTAGGACTACCTTTCGGAGAACGTGGGATCCTCTTACTTCCTCCATTGTTGGAGGGGCCATTCTTTACCTTCGGCCTCGTCGGAGGATGTGAACTACCCACAAATGAGGTGAGAGGCGCAGAGGAAGCGGAGGAGGAGAAAGCCGCAGTGGATACCACCGAAGTATTCAACATATTCACAGGCTTTGGAAAAGGAGGGATATTCGAAAGGGACATTAGCAAGGGCGGTTCCACCGAAGGAGCAATGAACAACTGCACCCTTTTGGGGTCAGGCATGCTTACGGCGGGAGCCGGAGGTGAGACTGAACTAGGTTGAATGAGAGTAGAGGAGAGGAGAGGGGAAGACACAATAAGAGGCCCTAACATAGGGGCGGTCATCTCCTCATCCTTCTTTTGCAAAGTGGCTTGCTTAGTCACAAAATCCTTTTGATGAAGCTTGTGCTCGCACGCAAGGCGGTTCCTACGACTCTTCGAGCTGGAGACTAGAGGCTGCGATGAAACAAAAGGTTCCTGCTCAACCATGGGAGTGTCCCTTATAGTCATTTTTGGTGGAGGAACAGACTCCTGAATGGGAGTAGGAGGAGCATGTTGCGAGACAGCAGGGGGACTTGGCTCTAGGAGGTTCAGTAGGAGATTCGATATCTTGATCTTGGGTCTACGCCAAGTAGGAACCATCAGGTTTAATGGGTAAAGGCCAAGCTTGCTCATCCAATACTCCTCCAAAGAAAGGAGAGCAGATGAGACAACCTGAGAAGAGGAAATTTTCTCCTTTCCCTTTCAGGAAGAGGAGGCAGTTGGCTGGTGTGTTATAGGAAGGGTCAGTTTCGGTTGTCCCTAGCCCACAATCTTATACTTTACATAGTGTTTGTAAAGTAGGTTTGTCCTTGGAGGAAGCAAATCAACTAGGGCGGGCCAAAAGTGAGCCAATGAATATCCTCCACGGGATACCAAAGGCTGGTATCCAATGTCATATACTATGTTTACGACACCTTCATGGGAAAACTTTAAACATTGATGAATTACAGAGGCGATTCCATTCATGGAAGCTAGCCAAGGTATGCCTAGCTTCAACTTGAACAAATATGACTCCAGAATGACATCAAAAATCATGTCAACAGCCATAGGTCCAACTAGGACGGACAAAGCTATTTCACCATATGGTTTAAGACAAATACCATCATGTGTACGAATGGTGGATTTTGTTTCTTCGTACTCCTCTTTGTGCAACGAATTCAACAACAATGTTTCTTTGTAATGACATTCACACAACTTACAAGGTCCACTAGGACTCTTGTCACAATGTTGCCATTGAGGTGAGCGAGAATGTAAAGAGGAGAAGTTTTTTTGTTCAAAGGAACATCCTGTGAAGTGAATGTCACATCCGGCAAACCGCTCGCAGGCTGCTTAGTAGGAGTAACTGCGACCATGTTGACATAGGGCTCGGGTTGAGTGATAGAATCAAAGGGATCGACAATCATGTTGGAAGAATGTGACATAAATGGGTTTGTGTATATCTACAATTCATTGTTTTCTTTCACCACTGATTTATTCATTTTTTTTTGGCTTCCATCAAGACGAATAGTACCGTCCTCAATGCGATCTTGTATCTCATGACGTAGACGCATACAACGTTTGGTATCATGTTCGTTGACTCGATGGTATTAACAGTAGGTATTTGCATCATACCAACTAGGGTAAGGCTCCTTAAGAGGCTTAGGGTTTGTTGTAACCTCCAAATTTTGGAAAATTTTGAAGGTTCCATTTTAAAAAATTTAATACAGCACTCAGAAACTCAGTTGAAAAAGTAGCCCGAGGAGCACATTTTGAAAAATCATAAGTTGGGATCAGTTCATTTTCATTCAATTCCATCTTGCAGATGTGTTCATCTAACATATGTGAGTGTGCACGCTAGTTTTCAGCTTCATATGATCTGATTTGATAAAGTTTCAAAGCGACAAGTTGAAGGGTTTTTGAGAAAATCTACTGTCAATATAGTGAAAATCATGTTAAAATGGTCAACTTTGAGGGTAAATATTAAGAAAATGGATGATGATCATAACAAACTGATTGGTGCCTTCAATTCTCTACATCAAAATCTACCTCCACGCAAATTTTTAGGGTATTTGGATGTCATTTGGTATTTTTTCAAAATCAAAATCAGATGAGTTTTACATAGTTTGACAGTGGCAAGTTTTAGAAAATACTAACTTTGGACATTAATAGTTTTTGATTCTGACAAATTTATGCCAAACCATTCTACAAGCGCACTCCCCTACCATCAAATAACATATAGTTGAATTTTTGTTGCTCTGGGAGAAATTTTGATTAGTTTTTCAAGGTGATTACAGAGGCTACCTAGCTTTTTTTATCACAATACAAAGGGCAAGAAGCAAAATCTGCTAAGCTCAACTGAATCCAATGAAGCTTGGAACACTTCAAGGAATTTCCAAAATGTATTGAGTGTACATGAATCTCATAAATCCAGTATTTAAAAATCTATGGCAACCTTTCAATTGTTCCATGAAGCATTGATAAATAGATTATGGTAACATGCAAAGAGCATTCAAAGGATCAACATTATACCCAATCTCACACATATGAATCTCTCATAAATGGTCTTTATACATAAGGCATGGAAATTTTTTCTTTCGCAGACATTCAATGGATGTTCATGTAAAAATGCTTTCAATATATAACATTTGGGAGCATAAATAAAGATCATCATCTTCAGGGACTTTCACACGGTCAAGCATAGTATTGACGGAAGAGGATAGGGTGTGTGCAGAGTAGGAAGGGAAATGAGGCCTTGGAACTCTTTCATCAAATGCCACTGGGGGGGACAAAGCTAGATTTGATTACATGGAATACAATAATCTTGGGACATGCCCAAGATGGACATGATGATAAGGCTTTGGAACTATTTAATCGAATGCAACAGGAAGATATAAAACTTGATACAACCTCATGGAGTGTGTTGATTGGAAGGTATTGCATCTTTGGCTATTGGTAGGCTCCGTGGATGGTAAATCCCTTGAATGGATAAATAATGAAACATGAAGTGGCAACCTTTCCTAGAGATCTATCATTAGATAAATTAATTGTGACAAAGAATACATTGGTTGTGATAGATTTTGTAAGATCAACTATTGATATTGCAAAGGAAGAGCTAGTACTGCACCAGAAAGCTATTGCTACTATTTTTGAAGATTCTTCATTTGAGGCACATCTCCTTCCATTAAAGTTCACGTATGCTTTTGCATTGAGAATCGGGTCACATACTTTATTGATAAAAATTGGAAATTTTTGTAGTGAGCTACATCTACTTGAGAAAGTTATCGAATTGGCCATTATTATTGATGGTCTACCTTTATCAGCAAGGCCACATAACTCATAGTAATAGAGAGAACGATGCTTTGTATTTTGGTTCATATGCCCGCATCGAAATTCATGAAGAAATAATCAAGGATTGTATACGAACGAAAACTTATAGAGTTGCCATTTTGCATTATCAAAGCACCATTTAGGGAAAAGTGGTTGTGGATGTAGGATGTGGTACATGAATACTATCAATATTTTTTGCATTAGTTGGCGCTAAATAGGTTCATACAGTTGCTGCAAGTGACATTGCAATGCAGGCCACAGAAGTTTTGAAGGAAATTAACTAAACCGATACGGTTATTGTCCTTCATGGAAGAGTGGAAGGAATGCACCCACTATGACCAAGAAGGATTAGGAAGAATCAACAGGGGTTCATAGAACAGGGCAGGAAGGAGATGCGCAAAAATAAAAAGTCTTTTGCAAGAAAACGAAGGAAACTCACTATAGTCAAAGGCATACAGGTAGCCCTAACATTCTTCATGCCACCACCGGAGTTAGGTGCAAAGCCCTAAAAAGCATCGGTGAGACATGCTTGATTGGGGTGAGTTTTTTAGATCATATCGAGTATGTTTGTCACGCCAATAAAAATTTCATCGGTGAGAGAATCACTGTCGGGAGAGAAAATTAAAGTCCCCTTGATAGGGCATGTCACACCGAATTCAAGGACCAATGATTGAATTCTATTGACACAATATGGGTAAAATAAAGAAGGGATTTAAAATGAAATTGTAGAGCAATACAGAAATAAAGATTTATGGTATAAAGGTGGAGATGTAGAATGTTTTCCTCGTAAAGTAAAATATTTTCGCTGAGGTATGAAATATTTTGCAAATGGAGTCCAAAGGAGGATAATTGTTTTACCCATGGAAAGCGTGAACGATAAAATTTATAAAGTATTTATTTTGGGGGTGGAATATTTTTTCCAATGGGATTAAAAGGATGGGTAATTATTTTACCCGAAGAAATAATTTATTAAATTTGGTGAAATTTTTTAACCAAGCAAGACATAAATTGGAAAATATTTGTTACAGAGTTATAAGGCGGGAATTATTTTTATTTTTATTTTGGGTGAACAAGTGAAGATTTCCAACAAGGGAATTAAAGTTATTTGCGAAATGATTTTCATGGGAGACAAAGATAATGAAGATTAAAATATTTAATTTTCCAGAGGCAACTAATTAAATATTTTATTTTGTCAAGATTAATTAAACGAAGAGTTGCACCAGAAAGAGGAGTCACACTAGACAGATGTTGTGAAGGGTTGCAACCCTAGAAATGGCAATGTATATATGTGAAATAAAAATTGTATCATCAGGGATTAGAATCAGGAATTAGAAATAGGAGAGAATTAGAACAAGGGATGCATATAATGTATAGACTTTTTTGAAGCAAAGCAATGGAGATAGTGTTTTAAACTGGTGAAATCCTTTCTTGGTGTTCAGTTGTTGTGATGTGATTATTGCTATTTTTTATTTGGTTGTCTCTAAATCGAGGTCTTTTAATATTTAAATCAGTATATCAAGTATATTTCTGATTTATCAAAATGTATTCTCATTTTGTGTGATTTAATCAATTGGTGTCTGCAAGTCAAATTTAAATTATTTTGGATGAATCACAGTGATTTAAGGATTTCTTTTGGATAATTGAAGAACCTGGTAAGGAAATATTCCAGCACAATTTATGCAAGTCATAAATTTAGTGAAGTTTTATGCCAGTCATAAAAACCCATTCTCAAAGTGCCTAGCAACTGGAGTTAAGCCAAAAGAGGGAAACACATATCATTCTTGATTTTTGACTCCATTGCCCATGTGGACAGAAGGCACTGATCTGTCACACCCGAGAAAATAAATTTCATAAAAATGAAATATACACACACTTTTATTTTTCATACAATAGGAGTAACATAAATTAGCAAGTTATCATCTATTGCATTTATGCCATTGTGATAGATCCATCAATTCAATCAAGTCATACAACTCTAAGTCTGCTTCAATTATAAAGGTGCACCCGCCTAGGTCTGGCAAAGCCTGAAGAGAAGAAGGTTCAAATTCATTATTTGGCCTTGTACGTTATCCAAAAACATTGTGAGAGCTTGGCAACCTCTCGTGGTTCAAACTTGCATTTTTGAGACCTAACAGGGTTCTCCAAGGTTATAATCTTATCTTTCAACAACTTTTGCAAGATGGAAGAGTAATATGCTTCTAACTTTGTGAACTTTTGGTTGCATTTGAGGCCGTTATTATTCGTAGTGACTTCTACATTTGCAACATCCTTACCTTTCCTAGAGATTGATACGATGGATTTTCCTTTAGAATGGGAGTGTGAGGAAGATCCCCCGAACTGAACTACCATTTGTTGATACTCTCGTAGTGTTGCACACAAATGCATGAAATAAGGGCACTTCATAAGGGAAAACTTCTCTTGCCAATGCCTTTGTAAGTTGCCTATGAATACCTTCACGCAGGAGATACGAGATTCATGAGAAAAGCACTTGATACCGCGCGATGAAGTCAATAATCTTTTCATTATATCCTTGTTTGCACCAGACAAGATCCAAAAAGGTCATCTTTGGTCCAATGTTGGCTTGAAATTTTTAGAGAAACTGGTCCACTAGTTGATCGAACGAGAAATGGAATTATTAGAAAAGGAATAGTACCATTCAAGCGTTGTATCCTTGAGAGATCAAGGGAATAGTTTTTCCATCAACGCGTCATGATGGAAGAAATTTGTGCACAAGGCATTAAAGGTGGACACATGTATTTGTGGGTCTCCTTTTCCGCCATACTTCTCAAACTTCAGAATCTCCATTCCTTGTGGGAAGGGAGTATTGAGAATTGCTACCAACAGTGGTCTATGTCTAAAAAAGGGTTGGAAGATAGGCTCGGCAAAGGCTTGGGAGAGACTCGCCAATTGGTTTTGCATCTTACCCATAGTCTGAAGGAGAGTATTCAAAATAGGGTCATTAGATGACATAGGACCAATGAGACCTCCTCCAGAACCACCACCAAAGCCACCTCCAAAACCACCACCGTGGCCACCGCCGGAACCACTACCGGAGCCACCCTCACCAACAGGGCCTCCCTTGGAGCCACCTCCTCTTTCAAAGCCACCACCACTACCAAAGCCTCCACCACTCATCCTGCCAAAACCTCCACTGCTAGAGGTGACAGGAGGGGTGAAGTTGAAGCCCAAAGGGACCTTGTTCACTTTGATAGTTTTGAATCTTTCAGAGGTAGAAGGGATGTTGATTGAAGGAACCACATCAACCATGTAAACAAAGGTGGGAGGCATTGACACTCCTAACTGTCTCTCATGTTCTTCGAAAGTGGTCCCTTGTATAACGTTAGCATTATTTGAAAGGGCACATGCTTTGGTCAAACTAGAGAGGCTAGCCAGGAGTTTTATGCCTATTTGATCTTTTCCCACCATATACTTTAATTCACTAATAACCTGAGCGGCCCTAGCCAACTTTGTTTTCTTTCCAAGTGGTTCTCCAAGTCACCTAACCATTTGCTAAGGGCGGAGACATATTCTGAAGGAATATGAATAGCCTCATGCTCGTCTACCGACGATGGTGTGGGAGATGCAGGAGGAGTTGGGACGTGGTCGGTCTTGTTAGAGAATCCTACCTCACCTCTTGAAAACTACTCCTGAGTTAAAAGATGTTAGATTTCCAGAAATCTATTGCTAGACAAAAATTCTTCCACACAAGAGAGAAATAATGGCGAGAATGCTTGCTATCAATATGCAAGATTGATTCACGATAAAATTGATACTAATGTACAAGATGAGGCTTGCTTATAAAAGGCAAGCATGCAACAAATAAATCTTATCTTGAGCAAAAAGATAGCTCGATAAGATAAGGATAAGATCCTATAACTTAGGAATTAAAGATTGCCTAAGTAAACTTATGAAGATGTAATTAAATAGTTAATTACACCAACACCCCCCCATAAGTGCAACTTAGGGAGAAGATTATAATGCAAACTACTATGGGTCCCGGCAACTAGGCCATGTTAGGTACCCATTTACAGATGCAAATGAAATGCAATCTCTCATAAAGCAGAGAAAAGGGGAAAACCCAGTGGGAAAAAACCCCTCTCCAAAAGAGAGAAAACAAGAAAAAAGGCATGATGAATGTAAACATGATGTATGGAGGACTCAATGATACCCCCCAAGGATTACATCCATCATGAATATACAATAAATTACCCCCCCATAAGAGGGAAGTAAAGAGATAAGATATCCCCCCCATGATGTATGATCTCCTGCAAGTATGGTTAATGTTTGAAGACAAAACAAAATCCAATGCCTACAAACAATGTTTCTCCCCTTAGGAAGAAGATACACCAAGTACAACTGCAAGAATGATTCCCATTCTGGATAGGAAGAAGGAAGAGGAATCCATATGTATGAAGATTGTGTCTCTAAAATCTGCTCATGTGCTGCCAAGTTCTTGGATGATGTAGATGATGCCACAATCCAATCAGGTACATGCCCAATCACAACAAACTGTGACAAACCAGGAACAAGTGGAAACTGATCTTGAACAAACTCCATAGACAAACATGAAGTGATAATAGTGGACCCATGACTATCATCAAATAAGAGAGATAAACCCTCAAATTGGTCCTCCAAATCTGAAATGTGAGACTCCACAAACAAAGAAGCAATGTCTGTCAAATAGGAATCCCAATCAGGAAGACTATCAGGAACCTCTGAAACATCTGCAATCTTGTCCAAAGGATCACAATCATGGGTTATCAACTCTGAAGAATGAACAAGCACATGTGAGTTGGAAAGAGGAGCTTCAAGAGATGGAGAAGAATCATGGTCTCCATATACCTCTCTAATGTGAGTCCAAAGAGTATGAGGACATTCGAAGTGAATAAGAGTCTCCAAAATGTCATCATTTACATTTTCAAAAATAACTCTAAAGACTCTAGCCCTAAAGCCTATCCAATTGCAATACTCAACACCTGTGCTAGGAAAAGGAACTGTATTAAACAAATAGGGAAATAGATTTATCTCACCAAGATGAGTGAGAATTAAATTACTCCATTTCCTATAGTTCCCATTCTCCAAAGTAATTAAGTCACCCATTTACAAATATATGAGCTCCGAAAGCCAAAAAAGAGATCTGTCTTCAACCTGGAAAATATGGCACAAAACTGCAAAATCCCTGCAAAATATCTGCACCACTGAAAAGTTGACTCTTCCAGCTTTCCAACGATATCTCGTTTCTGAAAAATCGCCTTCGTATGCAAAAGTTATGATAAAATGAAAAAAAGGCCTATAAAAGGCACTATGGGGGCAAATACAGAGTCTGAAAAGACTAAATTGGTGCAAAAAATGGGCTCCCGGGCGCTAGAAGTTGGTCATCCATATGACCATCAGGCAATATTGGAAGCAAAGTACAAACCACCTTGCCAATGTACTGCGACCTGCCTTCACACCGAACAATGTTAGATTGATGCAAGGAGCAGTATAACTAGCGACGCCTTCAATGGATGCCAATGAATGCTCCCGTCCAGACAAGGCAACATAATGCCTTCATGCGCTGATGAGCCAGCAATGACCGCTGATGATGGCTAATGAACTGGCCCGGACCATGATTTGATGGCTATGCGACCAGTGCAGAGAATGGTACCCGCCGATGGAAGAATCTGTGGCTTTGTACTCACAAGACCACCAGAAATGTGATCTATAATCTGACGCGCAGGACAGACGACGGATGATGAAGGGACAACGATCTGTCCACCACTATGGAGATGATTGTACCCATCGAAAGATTTGAAGCCAATAAAAGTACCAGATGACACTAGATCTAATAGCAACAAATACCTCTATACGCCGATGCCGAATTGCCCTCAGATCTGACCAATGCGATAGCCAGTGACCGAGTAGTGGATTGATGATGCCGGATCTGACAAAAATTAGTGGAGATCCGCGTGGGCAGAGATAAGACAGCCGACCGATTGAGGCCTAAGAGTAACTCGCGCCAGAGGAAATGAATGCCATGGCCAAAATAACCAGTAATTTATGTAAGAGACCGGTGGTCGGTGGCCGGTTAATGAAGAAGTCGGTGGATTAATAGTCAATGCTAGCGGGTGGAAGCACGATCGGCCGACGAGAGTATGCACTGTGATCGGCGAGACAACAAATGGGCCGACCAGAGTACAATGTGCCCTGCCAACTGATGACTCCGGCCGATGTGAATGAAAATTCGTACCGCTAGATCGGATGATTGACAGCTAAGTACCCGCTCACAAATGAGGGATGTAATCGGAAAGGTATCTCAGTAAGCCGACGATGGACCCGCGCCAGTCTTTATACCCACTGACAAGATCGATCCACTTGGTACGCTGAGGGCAGAATGGGCCGTCCAATGAATGAACTCGTACCAGGTGATGGTGGGACGCTTGCAGAGAATAGGACGGTCGCCGATGGAGGATCCCGTATGCCAATTGCAGAGGGTTTCGGCCAATAGACAGAATATGCTGATCAAAAAGGAACTTGACAATAGATGACTTCACACCACAAATAATGTGGAGTACCCGCGGCTGACCTGGTGATGCGGATCCGGCCGATGAAGAAAGGACAACGAACCTGTGCCAAGAATAAATGCCACGGCGTACCAAAAAAAAACTCCACAGTACAGATGTCCGCGGATTTAATAATAATGCCCACAGATTTATTGTGCCCGAAAATACAAAATATTGAGCCCGATTTAAATAAAATTTTGCCCCAAAATTTAAATCAAATAGCGCAGAAAATATTTTATTGAAAATATTTTTTTTGCGAAAATTATGAAAATCGTACCGCAGAAGGTTTGTTCCAGCAAAAAAATTTTGCTTCAAAAACAACTTTACCTTAATATAGGCAAATTTACAGTCAAAATTCGTCTGCGAAATCTTCTGATCTCAACCGTGAGGTTATTGAAACCCCAATCTGCACCCAGCAAAAAATCTTCAAGCCAAAAAATAAAACCCTCAGATCCGGGAAGGAGTCCGCAACCCTGGAAGCTCTGATACCATGTTAGATTTCCAGAAATCTATTGCTAGACAAAAATGCTTCCACACAAGAGAGAAATAATGGCGAGAATGCTTGCTATCAATATGCAAGATTGATTCACGATAAAATTGATACTAATGTACAAGATGAGGCTTGCTTATAAAAGGCAAGCATGCAACAACTAAATCTTATCTTGAGCAAAAAGATAGCTCGATAAGATAAGGATAAGATCCTATAACTTAGGAATTAAAGATTGCCTAAGTAAACTTATGAAGATGTAATTAAATAGTTAATTACACCAACAAAAGACCCATCGTAGGTCCAAAGAAAAGGCCTATAGAGAAACTAGAGGTAACCTTTGTCTTATCCATTAGAAGGTGTCACACACTTCTCTTGACAACGTACCCAGAGGTCACGGACTGGGTTGTGATGCTCATAAACCTTCACAATGCTCAGGGACATGACGATCACAAGGCACAAGGGAAAATTTTCAACATTGACATATGAACAAACACAAGTTCACATTGGGTTCACCAAAAATGTAAAAGGGGGACCGACCACGTCAAGGCCCTAGGTCATGGAGAGCCAAGAGTGGAAGGCTGCCCTAGCTTATCTCACTCTAAAGGAATGTTTCGAATGAGAGACAAGAATGATGAGGACTATAAGGCCCTACAACCACTCTTCAGATCTAAAATCTAAGCCTAGCCGATTTTCGGGTTCAACACTATACCTTAGGTAGCTCTCTACCTGAGGATAAAAACACGGTTCTAGGACAACAGCACGACACGCTAGCATCTCTCAGGTGCGCTGACGTTCGTATGACCAAAGGACCAAAACATAGTATGAACCACTAGAAAACAAGTTGATGGCCTAGCTATTCACTTCTAAGGGAGCAAAATAGAACTATGAAGTAGGAAAGATACAAACAAATATGACAAAGTAAATATATGAAGGCTAAGGGGACAAAGATAATCTCAAAAAGATGCTTGTTCGCTAGCTAGCTCCAAATGCACGTCCACCTACACATAAGAAAGAGGGAAAATTTTTGGGGTATGTATAGGGGTCTACCTTAGTCAGACCCCCGTTTCGATGTTTCCACCTCCACGAATAGCCAAGATAGAAATGACATAGCAGTGTATGATAAAGAAGTAAAGAAAGAAAGTACACAAATAACACTACAAAACAATATAAAGCTACTCAACCAAATCGTAAAGGAGAGGAGAGAAACATTACCACCTCCACCAAGAGCTCACTAGCCAATGATGGAGAAAGAAGGCTTGAACAATCACCACAACCTCAACTGTGATGAAGGGAGGTGTTGCAAAACCTCAAGCCAACACTGCAATGGCTTGTTCCACAATTGCTTTACAAAGTTGATGGAGTGTTTTTATTGCTGCTATGAACTGCCAAAGTGCTTCTTGAAGTGATGTGAGTGAAGAGATTGCAAGAAGTGATTCCAAAGAGATGAAGTGAATGCTTGGAGATTTCCAAAATGGATGAGTTACATGAAGAATGAATCTTTTTGAAGGTGAGGTGAGGAGAATAAGGCATTTTCAGGTCGGTTGGTTGAAGAGGGACGTTACAAATAATTCCCAATAGGAAGTGTAATGCCTTTGCCAACTTCAAACATAGGAATCCATCAAGGATGTAAGCGCGCTGCATGGACGTTTATGCACTGTGTGCGCATCTTTGACAAATATTCTTATACCAACACAAAAGATGAATTCCAAGTGGAATGAAGGCAGCTTGCTGATGTGGAATTTTTCCTTTGGATTAGGTTTTCTAAGGTGAGGAAGTGTAAAAGGGGAATTTGCGTAAGGGGTGAAAATTCACGCCTATACATTTTTTCCCCACTTTAGCGAGCACGAATAATGATGAGTTCTTTGATAAATTAGATCGGAAAGGTAGTAGGGTTAGAAATGTATACTTGAACCGTCAAGGAAGCAGACCATGATCTGGCGAACTTGAGAACGCAAGACAAGTAAAGGACTTCATAGCCCCGTAGAACTATGAAGTTGTAGAATGAAAGCGTCTTACAACCCCGTGGACCTCCAAGGAGGTGACCCCCAAGATCCCTCACATGAAGGAAGCCCCAAGAAGTAAGTGCCTCACAGTCCCACATACCTACAAGGAAGGTGTCCTCCAAGATCTCTCACATGAAGGAAATTGAGAAAAGCACCTTACAGACCCGCAAACCTTCAAGGAAGGTTTCCTCCAAGATCTCTCACATGAAGATACCCAGAAAGTGCCTTAAAAACCCACAAACCTATAAGGAAGGTGTCCTCCAAGATCTCTCACATGAAGTAAACTAAGAAAGCGCCTTACAGACCCACAGACCTGCAAGGAAGGTGTTCTCGAAGATATCTCACATGAAGGATACCTAGAAAGCACCTTACAGACCCACATACCTGCAAGGAAGATGTCCTCCAAGATTTTTCACATGAAGGGTACCCAGAAAGTGCCTTACAAACCCATAGACCTGCAAGGAAGGTGTCCTCCAAGATCTCTCGCATGAAGGAAACCTAGAGAAGGAGACTCTGTAGAGTTAAAAAGTGGCTTCGCAGGCGCACTTGCAAAGTGACATGTTTACTTGTAGATAGAATATATCTGAATGTAGCCATATAGGCAATCAATCAAATTAGAAGGCTTTCAAATGGGTCCCTCGAGAACCTGATGTGAAAAGAAGGGTCCACTCAAGGGACACATTGTTTAAAAGTACACAAAGGACATTTTTTCTCAAATCAATTCGTCATCAAGGAATCCTTCTAAAAGATGTTCACTTCATCAAGGAATTCGAAAGGAAGAAAATTCCCCCTCATGAGGGGAAGATCAGAGCTCCTCCCACCTTGGAGAAAGGTTCTCAAGTTATTTATTTACAAACCCATGATGAAGGAAACATGTTCCATTAGGGCTCTAGTCGTGAATATGTTTTTGAAAAAGGAAATGTTCATGAGGATTTTCAAAAAAATATTTGTTGGCAACGAATGCATTTTTTGAAAATTGAAACGTCATAGAAATGGTGTTGTCACACATGAGAGGGAGAACTCAAGCAAAGAAGAGAAAAATGAAGGAAAAAGAGTGAAAAAGAGATCAACACAAACAAAAGGCATAGGGGTGATTTGATATTTCAAGGTCAGAACTGCTCATAAATATATATGTACAGTAATAACATATTAATGAATTGTCATCAACCACAAGAAGACAAAGTGAAAATAAAAAATTGGGTCAACATGGAAGGGAAGCCTAAATGCCCCCAACACTTTGCATCATCCCTAATTTACCGAAAATCAAGTCACTAGCTTGTTAATGTGGTAGGGTTGACAAGGTAGGGGCAACGTGAGAAAATGCCTCATAGAAATGGGGTTTCACGGTGGTACCTTGTCAACCCTCCCACATTGACAAGCTAGTGATCTCACTAGCTTGCCAATGTGATAGGGTTGACAAGGTAGGGGCAATGTGAAAAAATGCCTCATAAAAATGGGGTGTCACAGTGATGTACGTGGTAGGGTTGACAAGGTAGGGGCAGCGTGAAAAAATGCCTCATAGAAATGGCGTGTCATATGAGGCATTTTTTCACGCTGCCCCTAACTTGTCAACCCTACTGCATTGGCAAGCTACTCAGCTCACTAGCTTGTCAAAGGTACCGCATTTTGCATACAAGTTTACAAAAACATTATTGTAAAACAATTCACATGCATTTCCATGCTTCCATTTTGAGCCTATCTTGCAATCATGGCATGCCACATTATCACATTTATTTAAGGCATTCCATCCAAAAAAATATTGTGACATTTGTCTATGCTAGAAATACTCTTCTCCAGGATGAATGTAAGTATTTTGTATGAAGCCTTGAATGACATATATTTCATATTTATATGTATTCACTTTTTAGGAACTAATATTTGTCTCATTACCATTCTACAGGTAAAATTATCCGTCATGTCGAGGAAAACGAAAGAATAAACCAATAGATGAAGAGCATGAAACTATTAAAGCAAAAAATAGAGAATGGATGAGGGAATATCATCAAAAGAAGAAATTGGATATGATTGATGAAAACAAGCCAATTGAAGAGGAACCTCAACCATCGAAAAGAGAAAAGGAATTGGCAGCACAAAGGGCACGAACACAAAAGCATCGTGGTAAGACAGATTCAAATAATGTAGTTGGAGACACACCCTCTACTACAAGTGAATACGAAGGGACACCATTAACTATAAGTGAGTATGGAGGGACACCATCTACCGCAAAGTGAATATGGAGGGACACCATCTACCGCAATGAATATGGTTGGACACCATCTACCGCAAGTGAATATGAAGGGACACCATCCACTACATCTCAAATTGAGAGTACATCATCACTCGGATTTGATGAAGAAGGTACACCATCATCCCCATGTGAACCTCAAGGTATGTCATCTATTCCACCCCCGATCGAAGGTACGTGATCTAGCCCACCTCACTTAAATATTGATGAAATTCCTAATGTTGAGATGCATGTACCTAGGAGAACACCACCTAAAATTTTGTGTATAAAGCCAAAGTATTTGATTAATATCGATGAGGATATTTTGTAGCACATGGAAGGTAAGATTCCAGCATGCACTTGTAGAAGATATGCTGATAACATTTGGAAATTATTCTTTGAAAGGCTAAATGAGACCACAAGATGTCAACTATTTGTTGAAATGATGCGGTGTATAAAGTATGGAAACATCATGAATATTCTTGGGTTGAGAACATCGAATGCTTCAAGTGAAAACACTATTGTGAAGAATCTAATGAATGCTTATGAGAGTGTGGGTAAGACCTCATGCTCAAAGGATAGTAATGTTACTCGACATGTCATTACATCGACTTTGGTAAGTAGTCAAACAAGGAGATCTCGTCTCATTAGAAAGATGAGTGAACAATTGATAATTAATAGAAAAACTTTATCAAGAGTCGTTCAAAGGCGGCAAAGAATTAAGGGCACCGATTCAAATGAATTATGGGCATTCTCGAGGAGACTCCCACGAAAAGATAAAAAAAGTTGTTGAAGCATTGAGAACACTAATTGAAGAGTATTGGAAGAATAACACAAGGCCATCTCTGAATCAAAGGGATGTGGTAAGAATGAGAATCGGTAGTCAGAACCGTGAGCCACATCCAAAACATTTTTTGGATAAGAATCAAACCCAATTTTTTCATAAATTTTAATAGGATTATCCTTTTTTATAAAAAAAGGGGTAAAAACTTTATTGAACCTTAGAACAAAGCATTACATCAAAGCACAGGGCTAAAGCCCAAAGGAACTGAAAAGAACAATTCGGGTAGGGCAAGAGACAAAATCAACCAGCCCCAAGTCCATCCTTACCAAGAACCCTCTCCAAGTCAAAACATAGCTCACAGGGGATCTGAACCCATCCTTCAATCTTCCAACCATCCAATTTCTCAAAAGCCCATTTGGCCAAGCAATCCGCTGTCCTATTCCACTCCCTTGGAATATGGACAAATGACACCATCTCCATCAAAGTGCCAATCTGCAAAATTTGTTGCATCGTCACCGCCAATTGCCAGCTAACATCAAACACCTTCTAATCATTAAGCAAGTTGATTAGAACTTGAGAATCTGATTCACAAATAACCTGATGCCACCCCAACTCGTAGGCCCTCTCCAAAGTGTAGAGGATCGCCAAGCCTTCCATGAGGTTGATAGTCTGCAAACCTTTATGGATAGAAAAGAGGAAAACCACCGAACCAGACAAGTCCCCGCCAACCCCACCAACTCCAGTAGGTCCTGGATTTCCTCTGGAAGAGCCATCAATATTGACCTTCAATGTGCCAACCAAAGGGGGATGCTAGTTCCCCAATCTTTTAACTCGCTACCTCACTTTCCTTCCTCTCTTACAACAATCAGAGGTCGAGGATAACTCATGGATACCCAGCCTAGCCACCATCTTCGCATCCCTTTTCTCTAGCGGCAAAACCACATATCCCTTAGCTTCAATCATCTCATGAATCATACCCAAGATTTTGAACCACACCTATTGTATCTACAAGTTTTCACCTCTAAAAATCCTCCTATTCCTTTCCAACCAAACCTGCCACAATAAGAAAATAGGCCCAGCATGCCACGCATCCTGCAAAAAGGGGGCCAAGGAGGGAGGTCTTCCCAAGCTAGACCAGAAATCCACCAAGGAGGAGGCATGAACACAGGGGCTATTCCAAACTCCCCACCAAGAATGCCAGAGCTGCAAAGTAAAAGGACACCAAAAAAACAAATGAGAAGAATCCTCCTCACCTTCCCCACAAAGAACACACCTAGAGGGGCCTTGAAACCCACACTTCTGAATATTATCCCAAGTCAGACACCTGTTCCAAGACAAAGTCCAAGTGAAGCAGTTACACTTCAGCCAAGAAAAATTATTCCACACCTTCTTCCACCAAGGAACTTCCACCCCCTTGATCCTTTGAGAGAGCAACCTCTGGTAACCAGAAGCAATAGTATAAGTACCTTTCGGGTTGCGAGACCATGAAAGAACATCCTTATCCATGAGGGAGCTGCATTGTCTGCTAGAAAGAATATTATGAAGCATCGTACACTCCTCTTCCATGTCCACCATCAACCACTCATCGAGAATCTTCCACCTTAGTCTCACAAGCTGCCCATGAAAAAAAAACTAAAAGTCGTGCACCCTTGACTAGCTAGCATCATAGAATCTTCAGCACAAGGTCGAAAAGTTATGAAACTAAAAGATAATGGGAGGGTAGCCATCCCAAGAATCATACCAAAATTGAACCTCCGTCCCTTGTTTACAGATCCAAAATAAGCCATCCTTGACAAGCGTCACTCCTTTCTTTAGAGTAGTCCAAATTGTAGAGGCCTTTCCCACTAGAGGGTGGTGAGGGATATCTTGGAAATACTTATGAGAAAGAATCCTGGCCCAAATTCAATCCTGCTCAGTGCACCACCAATAGTAAAGTTTAGCTGTCAAAGTAGTACCTTCCAACGAGGACTGCCTTAGCCCCAAACCACCATACTGCTTTGGACAACAAACAGTATCCCATTTAACAAGACTCCATTTGGAAGACAACAAGTTGCTAGCCCATAAGAATTATCTAGCTAATCAGTCCACCTCCCTAACAAAACCCATCAGGGCCTCCTGAACCATACACTGATAGATGGGGAGAGCTTGAACCACAAATTTAAGCAATTGCACTCGGCCCACAAAGGACAACCAATGGTTGGTCCAATGAGTAACTTTCATATGAAATTTATCCAGGATAGGCTGGCATGATTCCCTTGGTAACCTGCTCGGGATGATAGGAATCTCAAGATAAGACAAAGGAAGAGTCCCAATCTATATAGACTTCATATTGTTGAAGAAAAATATGGAAGACTTGACTTCATTAATTATTTGTCTCAAAGCCACAACATAAATATCGAGAACCTGGTGCAAATTCTCAGCTTCCCGAATAGTGGCCACACCCATCAAAGTTGTGTCATCCATAAACTCCAAATGGGATTGTGGGGGTAAGTCACCTCCCCACCTCCACCCTTGGATGAGGCCCAACTCCACATGTCCTCTTAATAAGTGTCGTAAACCTTCAACCAGTAGAAGAAACAAGTAAGTAGAGAGAGGGTCACCTTGCCTCAATCCATGAGAAGTGTCAAAAAGCTCAGAGTGCTCCCCATTAATTAAAACGGAGAACGAGAATGAAGCGATGCAACTCATGACCCATTGAATCCACTCATCTCCAAAGCCAAAAGAAGCCATAAGCTTCTAGAGGAAAGACCACCAGACTCTATCATACGCCTTAGCCATATCAAGCTTGATATACATAGCCTTTTCTCTGGGATTGGCCATAGAATGAATGGTCTCTGCAGCTATAACAATACCATCCAAAATCTACCTACCCTCCACAAAACCACTCTGCTCCTCGAAAATGAGCATTGTAAGCCACTTTTTTAGCCTGTTAGCAATTAGCTTGGAAATAATGTTATAAACCACATTGCAAAGAGATATGGGATGAAAGAAACTTAACCTATCTACCCCTTCACATAGTGGAATGAGCGCAAGGAAAGTGGAATTTAGAGCCTTTAACATCTACTTATTCCTTTGAGATTCTTGGACCACCGCCAATAAGTCCAGCTTGATAATCTCCCTGAACTCTTGAAAGAATTCAATTGGGAAACCATCAAGGCCTGGGGCTTTCCCCTTCTTCATTTGAAACACAATCCCCTCCAAATCCCCCAGAGAAATCTCTCCCATGAGATGATCCATCATTTCCCTAGACACCAAGGAAGGGATACAAGAGAGAACCTAAGCTTCTTCCACGGAGCTACCCTGTGAATCTTTTGTAAATAGGGAAGTAAAATATTGAACTACTTCATTCGAAATATCATGGAATGAAGAAAGAGTCTCTCCCCTATCATTGACCAAAACAGGAATAGAATTACCATGATGCCTAACCTTAACAAAATTGAAGAAGAAAGCAAAATTTCTATCTCCCCCCTAGAGCCACTCAACCCGAGCTTTTTGTTTCCAAAAGATCTCTTGCAACTCCCACTCTTCCAAAGCTTTCAGGGCCATTGAATCCTCCTGCAGTAGATTCTCAGTCACCCCATTCTCCCTAATTATCCTCGTAATACCATCCAGCTCAGCCTGTGCAATAAACCTTGCATGAAAAATATTTTTGAAGCATTGTTGATTCCAACGCTTAAGCTGATACTTAACAAACTAAAGAATCTTAGCAAAGATATACATTGTAGAACCATAGGAAGGTCTACCATCCTGCCACCACTGAGTGACATAGCCATGGAGATCAGGATCACGCAACCACATAAGCTAAAACTTGAAGGAGGAATTCTGAGACAACCGAGTAGAGAGAAAAAAAAGATTTATAGGCCAATGGTTTGAACCCCTCCAGTCCAAAATCTCAGACCTAGAAGACCACATACCACCAACCCAAAAGTAGGAGACCATGAAACGATCAAGGCATTCTGCAATGCAGTTGTCACCAACCCTCCTATTGCTCCAAGTAAATTGTCCATTGTCAGGCTTGATATCAACAAGATTCAAAGCAAATATATTGTCTTGGAACAACAATGCAGAGGCCTCCATACTCACAGTACCACCCCGCTTCTCAGCAAGCTCAGTAATAGCATTGAAGTCACCCCCAATAATCCAAGGATGGTAGGGAGCCATGCTGTGGAAAGATCGAATATTGGACCACAAGAGCTGCTTGCCCTGTAGCTCCACAAGCACATACACATTGGAAAAAAGAACTAGTTCCCCCAACTCGAAACACGAAGCCACCATGGAGAGAGAGGACTTAAAGGAAACCCACCATTGGGGAAAAATCTTCTAAGGGTTCCACAAGCAAGCCACCCCCCCAGAAGACCCCTGACCACCAATGCACTAGCATTCACCATTCCCCCATAACTTAGGCACTAAGCCGAACATAGAATCAACAGAAAGCTTGGTCTCCTACAGAAAAAGGACATCAGGAGAGTGACATCTAACCAAATCCCAAACAACTTTTTAATGAGGGCCATTGTTCAATCCCCTAACATTCCATGAAAGAACAATCATTTCAAGGGGCCCGAGAAATGAGAATCTAGAGTTTTGATTAACCCTGACTCCACCAAAGTCTCCCCTATCATTTTAATCTTCTCCAAATCTTTCTTCCTACCAAGATTAGAAACTTTCTCCGCCCCCCCTTTCTTAAGATCTTTTTCAACAGGATTATCCTCAAATTCAAAATTTTCAAAGATATTTTGAAATGATTAAACCTTTTTATGTCAAGATAAATCACACACACACTACTTGTTGTTGGAGACTACATATTGAATTCTCTAACCATTATGATGTTTATCGTTCTATCTGTTTATATTTGCATACTAACGATGTTTTGCAGGATTGTGGCATACAAGTCCCACCAACATTTTCAAGAGAGTTCTTATCAAAAATTTAATGTGAAATAGAGGATGGCCAAATATTCTACAGGAAAAAATGCTTGGAGGGTTCGTGTCAGCATTGCAGTGGCTTGCAACATATGCCAGTATGCCAACATATGGAAAACACACACGAGGTGGGAAAGCAACTAGTAGAGTTCAGGAAGTATAAAACAGTGGCATACATTACAAAAGATGGTAATCAAGAAAAAATGTGTGATTTGGTTATTCAGAAGATTCCAGTGTATCAGTTTATGTCTATGTTTCGTGACAATATAGTGTATGAGTGTGCAAGACATACCCATAGAGCTCGATGGTTGGACACACAATTCAAGATATGCAAAGACACCTTTCCAGTTGGAAGCATAGTTTCAATGGTCGAATTTGCAAAGAACTACACTCTACAGCCATAGCGTGAGGTGTAGTCACAATATTATAGCTCCACACAGGTTTCAATATTTGTGCACATAGCATTCATTCATGCAGTTGATAGTATAGAGGACCAAAGGAAGGTATTAAGGGAGTATCACTTTTATATTAGTGATGATCGCACACATTCTCTAGAGTTCATGTAAGGTTGCTTCCAGATGTTCTATAGTGATTTGGATCTAAGGGGCATACCATACAGTTGGCATATAATATGGTCGGATAACTGTGTAGCACAATTCAAGAACTCGTGCATGTTCTACTAGTTGAGCATGATGCATGTCATTACAGGTGTTCAACATATGAAACTTTTGTGAGCGGGAACATGGAAAGGGGGAGCATGATGGTTCAGGAGCATGTGTGAAAATACCATTAACACGAGAAGAGTTAAAGTATAAAGATAATGCAAAGTTGATAGATGCAAAATCAATTATCGAGTGGTGTAATGCTTCGATGGGTCTAGGTAATGAAGGTACATCTTCAGTTCATATATTTTTTTGGTTGATATATGATATTAACATTGCACCATATGAGGATTGTTGTACACTGACAAGATCAAGTGAGATACACTCTTTCCTTAGCTCAAATGCAAGTTCATGGAGTATCAATACATGAAAGATGGCACGCTTTTGTTCTTCATGTACAATGCAAGTTTGGGATGATTGTGAGTCAAAGGAGTGGGTTGAGAAATGGTTGTTAAGTTATCTTAGCCCACTTCACATGTATCGCCCTCTGATGGCATTGAAACTAACACAGATGGATTCATTGATTGACTTTGACCACATATCATATCTAGTTCAACCAGGTAATATATCTACTTGTATAGTTTTTGAAATTCCTATTGTTATCTTTGTAGTGTATTTGTAATGTTCAACTAATTTCATCTAATTTTTTGCACATATCAATGCAAGGCATGTTTATGTAGTTGTTACCCAATTTTCACCTACGGGCTCAATTAGGGATACAAATTATGTTTCAGAGGTTCATAAAGGCCCAAGTGGGACATTTGCATCAAGAGTCATGTCATACATCCAATGCTATTCCATAAAGGAGCTCAATTGAAGTGCATGTCCCGATCATTTTGGCACAAAATTTTCCAGAAAAGAAAGTCGGCAAGACCTTCTTATTGTCTTGCCGACTAGCAGTCTGCCCTATCTGTTTGAATGCACCGGTCACTAGGACCATCGGGTCGCTATGACTCTTTATGTGTATCTTCGCTTGGGATGTCTCACTGACAGTAGCTCACAGGGTGGCGCTAGGGCAGAAGGTTTCACCCTCGGCATGAAGTCTCAGCGACTATGAAGGGTCTCACCGATAGCGAGCCCGCTGAAGGATTTTTCCTTCGACATAATGTCTTGCCGAAGGCTAGGGGTCTCAGTGAAATGAAGAGAGCTTAGGCAGAATGGAGGATTTTGACGTGAGGTCTCGGTGATAAACAGGTAGTCTGGCTGAAAGATGCAAGCTCGGGGAGACCGGGATGTGCTCAGCAAAAGGTCTGGCTGACAGGCCAAGGTTTCAGCGACAAGATGAGAGCTCGACGAATGGTCATGTTCTCGGGGATATGTCTCCCTGACTGAGGGTGGTCTCGCCGAAACAAAAGGGGGGCTCGATGTAGTGTTTTCCCTTCGCCGTGAAGTCTTTCTGACCGATGGGAGTCACGCCAAAAAGAAGGTTGCGCTCGGGGAAAGGAGCTGAGTTCGCTAAAAGTCTCACTGACCAAGGAATGTCTCCCTGACTGAAGAGATAGCAGAAGTCTCACCGAGAGAGTTGCCTTCGGCATAAGGTCTGGCCGAGTGATGAGGTCTTACCGACAAAGGGTGCCTCAGTATAATATTTAGAGTTCAGGGAGAGGTCCCCCCGACCCGATGAGTCTCACCGACTGTTGAGCACAGGAGGATGGTCCCTCACCAAAACAAGATGATGTTGACAGAAGGTCTCATCGACGAGCAATGTCTCGCCGAAGGAAAGCAGTGTGGCTGAAGAAAAGCAAGCTCGGCAGGAGGTCTCATCGATAACGAAAAGTCACGCCGACAGGAGGGGGTCTCGCCAAAACAAAATGAAGCCCAATGTAATGTCCTACCGAATGCAGGGGTCTCCCCAACATATATGACATCGGTGTAACTTCCAGCTGTCAGAGTAATGTCTTGCCGACATGGTGTGGTCTCAATGATGGAAGCGGGTATCGGTATGACTAATGGAGCTCACCATGAAGTCTTCCTGACTTGTCGATGTCTCGCTAAAAGACATGTGGAGCTTGGTGGAGTGGAGTGCATTTGGGGTGACATCAATATACTCTCGCTGATAGAAGATGAGAAGAGTTCGCCATGTTGTCCGGCCAAACGCGATTGTCTTGGCGACCACAGAGGCGATATCGGTATGATTTTTGGGCTCGCTATGAACTCTCATCGACGGTTTCAAGCTATGCCAATAATCGCAGAGGGGCATAATCGCATCGGTGAGACACTTCTAGTGTCTCGCTGAGATGCGATTCTAACTGAGCGAGCTTTTGACCGTCAGAAATCCATGTAGAATGTATCCAGCCAATCAGAGAGAGCTACGGGTAAATCGTTGGCAGTAGAACCAGGTGCCAACAGGATCAACAGAGTGAAATCGACATGGATCGGCTCTGAAGCATTCAAAGTAGCTCGACAGGGGATTCAGTAGGTGGACACGGGGACCAGAAATGAATGCGGTAGCTGCGAAAGATCTGAAGGCTTCTCCATGAATGTTTCTTCACTGACATTGACAACAAGGACACACAGGGTGCAACATTAATTTCATCAAAAGATCTATGAGCAGATCTTTGTAGTCGGTTATTTTTTAAGCCCTAAGGGGCCGAGATTTTTTGTATATAAGGCATTTTTTGCCTTTTTGTAAAGGAGTTCAGATTATGTATTCTCGGGAGTCAGTGATTTTTAATAATTGTTTCTCAGCTGATGTATGCTTTGTAACTCAACTGGAATCTAAAATACAACATAAAGTTTACCTTGGAAGCCACTGTTAATGTTTGTATTACTCTCATTTCTGTATTTTAGATTATGCAAGTTCTCAACTGTGTTTTCTAAATCTGTATTCATACCTGAAAGCTGTGAAATTCATCTTTCCTTCTTGTGTTATGTATGTAGATCAATCCTTTTGAGAATGATGCATAAGTCTAAAGGGGTTATGTCGAGTAAGTGAAATACTAATCATTAGCTTTCTAGTGTATGTTAATCTTGTTTTTATTTCATGATTTCTCATCAAACCCGGTGTATCACCATTAATTAGTTTTCATTCATGTACTCCTTCTTCCTTTTCCCTATACAAAATCGTTAGTTTAGGTGATATCTAAAAGAAGCTAACCTTCTCTGAAGGTTCATTTCAACTTCAGGTGACCCACAGCCTTGAAATGATCCCATGTTTCACTAGAAAGCTTAGTCTCCATCACTGTGCGTAGGGTGCAATTCTAGGTGACAACAGTAGTTATTGCAGATGAAGACAATGAAGAGGGAACAAACTATTACTTGTGTCATTGTGTTGAGGCCAAAAATAAATTGGAGGCCCCAGTTATTCATGGAGAGAACATCGAATACCCTACAGGCTCAGTTGTTGTTACTAGAACGTGGCTTAGAAGGTACCCACATAAGAGTGTTAAATATTGGTTGTTTCAGGACTTTGACACGCATTGAAAGATTCTTTGAATTACTTGAACCTTGTTGTGGGATCTAATGTTCGTTTGACCAAATATGGGTGTAGGCCTTTGAACAAGACCTTATGGAAGGTCCGTGAGCCTGACCATGAGGCAATATTTGACACAATAAAGAGTAGAGTAGGCCCGAATGGTTTGTTGAATTATTTTGTAAGTATGCACATTGGTTCTTATTAATTTATAGTTGTATGCACAATAATTTGTATGATGCCAATGTTATGATGCAAATGCTATCATCTAATGTTTATATCATGTATGTAGGTGATTGATGAAGTTATCATACTTGAAAATGTAGCACACTTTATGTTTAGAATTGTGGCAAAGGATACAAAGTTTAATGGTATTTTATTTTTTCTCAAAAATATGCAAAAAAAATGATGTAGGATATTCTCAATAGATTAGTAAACTAAGTGGAAGATTAAATTGTGTTGTTTTTATATTAGGTTACAAGTTTCCAAAAGGTTGGAAAGTAATATTTTGGTTACATTCTATTCATGAGATGTTGTGTGCAATAGGTATCTTGGAACTCCCAATGAAGATGTATGGCGAGGAGTGACTAAGTTGAGAGACTGGCATGCCTATCCTCAATGTAAGCATCAATATTTAAGTCTTGTTGTTCCTAACTTAGAACCGAATGGTGTGGATTTTTTGTCTATAAATTCCTTCCATCTATTTTCATTTCATTTCTATTTTGGATGCTCTTTCTTTTTCTTCTTTTACTTTGCCTATTTGTAAGTAACCTACTAAAAATTGATTGGTGTCCCCTTGCAGAAAATGTTGATTTATGAGTCATCTAAGAGAAGCTCAACCAAAAAAACAATGCAACATCCTTATTTTGATGATCTTGAAAAATCTCAATTATGATTTTAAGCCATTATAAAAGTGCGTGTGAAGCTTAGCGAGGGAATTTCAAGTTATTCATTTGAAGTTAACCTCATCATGAGCACCTATGATGTAGACATTATAAGAGCATCTCAAATTTCAAAGTTATTCTATTCATGAGAGGTGTTGTGTGCAATAGGTATCTTGGAACTCCCAATGAAGACGTATGACTAGGAGTGACTAAGTTGAGAGACTGGCATGCCTATCCTCAATGGAAGCATCAAGATTTAAGCCTTGTTATTCCTGAATTGTAACCAAATGGTGTGGATTTGTTGTTTGTAAGTGTCTTCCATCTATTTTTATTTCATTTCCATTTTGGATGCTCTTTCTTTTTCTTATTTTACTTTTCCTATTTGTAAGTAAACTATTAAAAATCGATTGGTGTCTCCTTACAAAAAATGATAATTTATGAGCCATCCAAGAGAATCTCATCCAAAAAAAAATTGCAACATCCTTATTTTGATGATCTTGACAAATCTCAATTCAAATTTGAAGCCATTATAAAAGAGCGCGTGAAGCTTAGCGAGGGAATTTCAAGTTATTCATTTGAATTTAACCTCATAATGGGCACCTATTATGTAGACATTATAAGAGAATCTCAAATGTATGAGTGACATTGTAAAAGATCTATGAGAACGGAGTACCTAAGACATCCTTGAATCGTATTTTTGGTTATTATGAGAGAATCTTATAAGTTGAGTTTGTGTGCATGAAAATGGGGCACATTGATTCAATATTTGATTTAAGTGGGGTGTTGGAATTCATATAGTTTTATTTTTTCTCATGATTTTGTATTACCACTTGATAGTTTTGAGAAAGCATTGTGCCTACAAGTACAAACACTTGGGTTTCAGAACGGTGTATGAAGCATATTAGACAATTGTAGCACAAACAAAAGAATTAGGACAACCAAATAAATCTCATTTTATTGTAATCATATTATTAATATAGTGAGTGTAATAACCATTGATGGTTACCAATCATTATTTTTCTTCTTTTATTCTCCCCTATTATAACTAGCACCAATTGACTAACTTATTATAAAAACTTCACTTATTAAAACAAATCAACCTAATGATTATATATCAATATCAATATAGCATACCATCTATTCATATAAAAATTTGTAATGATATTTACTCAAATTTTGAAATTTATTGCTGCCCTCAAACATTTGTAATTCATGCAATGTAATCCCTTAACAGTCCAAATTGCAAAAGGGCAAAAATCTTTGATGACCTGTTACCCGGATACTGTGTTAGTTATAGAAATTTTGTTTAAGGCATCAGGATCATGTAGGGCACCTCTACAATAACCTCTCTCAATTTTTGTTATCTCAAAGATATTTTTCCGTGGTGTCCAATTTTGACTTGATGGAAAAAGTGTCAATTGCAAGTAGTGTAAAGTTGCAAAGTGGTGCAAATTTTGTTCTACAACTCATGTGACAAAATAGACTATTCCAATGCATCTATAGGGGTACGTTTACACTAGGAATGGTCCTCTTTTGCACCCAAACACGCCGAATCGCTCTGAGCTACATTCAACCAGCTCAATCCCTTAAGGGTCCAAAGTGAAAAATGGATGCAATCTTTGACGAGCTGTTACTTGGAAACTGTGATGCTTACGAACTCTCTGTCTGAGTCTACGGGATCACGTTGGGCCCCTCTTCAATAACCTCTCTCAGATTTTTTTATCTCAGAGTCATTTTCCTATGGTGTCTAGTTTTCACTGATGGAAAAAGTGTCAAATGCAAGTAATGTAAAATTGCAAAATGGTGCAACTTTCGTTCTACAACTCGTGTGACCAAACAAACTTTTCCAACATGTCTGGATGGGTACGTTTACGCAAGGCATGGTCCTCTTTCACACCCAAACATGTCAAATCACTTTGAGCTACGTTCAACCGACTCAATCCCTTAAGGGTCCAAAGTGCAAAAGGGCATCAATCTTTGACACGCTATTACTCAGAAACTGTGTTGCTAATGAACTCTCCGTCTGAGCCTATGAGATCGCATTGGGCCCCTCTATAATAACCTCTCTCAATTTTTGTTATCTCAGAGTCATTTTCCCATGGTGTCCAGTTTTCACTTGATGGAAAAAGTGTCAAATGCAAGTAGTGTAAAGTTGCAAAATGGTGCAACTTTCATTTTGCAACTCGTGTGACCAAATGGACTATTCCAACATGTCCAGATGGGCACGTTTACGCTAGACATAGTTCTATTTTGCACCCAAACATGCTGAATCACTCCAAGCTACATTCAACCGACTCGATCCCTTAAGGGTCCAAACTGCAAAAGGGTAGCAATCTTTGATGGGCTATTACTCATAAATTGTGATGCTTACAAACTCTTTGTCTGAGCCTACGGAATCATGTTGGGACCCTCTACAATAACATCTCTCAATTTTTATTATCTCACAGTCGTTTTCTTGTGATGTCTAGTTTTCACTTGATGGAAAAAGTATCAAATATAAGTAGTGTAAAGTTGCAAAGTGGTGCAACTTTCATTCTGCAACTCGTGCGACCAAACGAATTGTTCCAACGCATCTATATGGGTATGTTTACGGTAGGAATGGTTCTATTTTGTACCCAAACATGTTGAATCACTCTAAGCTACGTTCAACCGGCTCAATCCCTTAAGAGTCCAAAGTGCAAAAGGGAAACAATCTTTGAAGAGTTATTACTTAGAAAATGTGATGCTTATGAACTCTCTGTCTAAGCCTATGGGATCGCATTGGGCCCCTCTACAATAACCCTCTTGGTTTTTTTTATCTTAGAGTCATTTTCCCATGGTGTCCAATTTTCACTTGATGGAAAAAGTGTCAAATGTAAGCAGTGTAAAGTTGCAAAGTGGTGCAACTTTCATTCTACAACTTGTATGACCAAACAGACTATTCCAACACATCTGGATGGGTATGTTATCGCTAGGCATGGTTCTTTTTCACACCCAAACACGTTGAATCACTCTGAGCTATGTTCAACTGACTCGATCCCTTAAGAGTCTAAAGTGCAAAAGGGTATCAATCTTTGACGGGCTATTACTCGAAAATCATGACACTTACAAACTCTCCATCTAAGCCTATGGGATTGCGTTGGGCCCCTCTACAATAAATTCTCTTAGTTTTTATTATCTCGAAGTCATTTTTCCATGGTGTCTAGTTTTCACTTGAAAATGCAAGTAGTGTAAAGTTGCAAAATGGTGCAACTTTCGTTATGCAACTCATGTGACCAAAAAAATTGTTCCAATGCGTCCGTATGGGTACGTTTACACTAGGAATGGTCATTTTTTACACCCAAACACGTTGAATCACTCTGAGCTACTTTCAACCGACTCAATCCCTTAAGGGTCCAAAGTGCAAAATGGCTACAATCTGTGAAAGGCTACTACTCAAAAATTGTGATGCTTACGAAATCTCTGTCTGAGCCTATGCAATCGCGTTCAGCCCCTCTATAATAACCTCTCTCAGTTTTTTTTTTTTTTTATCTCAGAGTCATTTTTTCGTGGTGTCCATTTTTCACTTGATAGAAAAAGTGTCAAATGCAAGTAGTGTAAAGTTGCAAAGTGGTGCAACTTTTGTTCTGCAACTCGTGTGACCAAACAAACTATTCCAACGCATTCGGATGGGTAATTTTACACAATTCATGGTCCTCTTTCACACCCAAACATGCTGAATCACTCTGAGCAACGTTCAATTGACTTGATCCCTAAGGGGTCAAAAGTGCAAAATGGTTGCAATATTTGACAAAATATTACTTGGAAACTATGACGCTTACGAAATCTCCGTCTGAGCCTATGAGATCGCGTTGGGTTCCTCTACAATAATCTCTCTCAATTTTTGTTATCTCAGAGTCATTTTCTCGTGGTGTCTAGTTTTCACTTGATGGAAAAAGTGTTAAATGCAAGCAAAGTAAAGTTGCAAAGTGGTGCAACTTTCGTTCTGCAACTCGTGTCACCAAACAAACTGTTCCAAGCATCATGATAGGTACATTTATGCTAGGAATGGTCCTCTTTCACACCCACACATGCCAAATCACTCCAAGCTACATTCAATCGGCTTGATCCCTTATGATGGCATGCAAAACAATCGAAAAGAGAAACATTCACACAATAGTTGAGAAGTCTGAGTTTTCCACATCAATGGCATATGATCATCCTCAAGTATAGCAAGTGCAAGACATTTTTTAATTATCCTCCTTTCCCTTACAACAATGTACAACCAATTGTAAATGCATACAATGGTGGAACTTAGAAACATTTTATTTTTCCTCAATTAACAACTTAGGTTGTGAAATATTTTGTCATTTTCATTTGAAATGATTTTCTATGCTTGAAAATTGGAGTCTAAGAGTAACAATTGATGCTCTCACGTACATTTATTATTTGGTGTGATAAATAAAGTTTTCACCCAAGTCTATTTCTTATTTGTATTGTAAATTATAAATCTTTCTCCCAAGTCCATTTCCTATACAAGAAATAATATTGCAAAAAGTTGACATATACATCTTTCAACAAGTTTATATGGTGATGGATCGAGAACATAACAATTCATTTTGTACTATGAGGATTGTGTTGTGAAAATGTTTAAAGACTATTCAAGATAAATATTTGTATGATAATGTGTCAAGAAGTTAACTACTCATCATCTACTATGAATATTATGTTTTGCAAGTGTTGTGAAGATTATGTATCCTTTGTTGGAAATAGGATGCCATTTAATTGCAATCCTAAACATTATTTATTTCATGTGTCTCCTAAGTCCTGGGAAAGTGTTCTCAAACACTAGGATTAGAGAGAGATTAAACAATATTATACTCATTCTTAATCAATTATCAAGTTAATAATCAGTGCATTTATTTACAGTTAATCTTTTCTTTTCAATTTGTGCAATTTTGTAATTTGTAACTCTACTAATATTCCTAGAAATATTAAAGTTTTTTAGCATCAACTATTAAAGTTGTTTAGCATCAATCAATAAATATTTAAGAAAAACCATGAAGGATAGCAATGATCAATGCTAGGGCTAACCAATTAATAAGTATACACGTGAATAAGTCAAGCATATATGTGAATAAGGGAAGCACAAGTACTCAAATACACATAAGCCTTGAAGTATACACACGAATACATAGTATACACAAATTAATACAAAGTATATGCATGAATACAAGGTATACGCATGAAAACATGTAAGTCACAAAGTATACACGTAATTTGTAAAGTATACACTTGAATACATGTAACTCATATCTATTGAACTATGGATTTATAATGCAAATATGGACACCATCAATAAAAAAGATTTGTATTAACCAAATAGCCATGAAGGCATACATCAATATGTGTCGATATAAGTATAAAATATATACAAAATAACCATATAGACTTACAAGAATGCCATATAGACATGTAATGTAAAATATATGCAATGCAAAATATGTACAAAAATGTCATATAGGCATACAACAAAGGGCTCTAGAATCAAAAGTCATTGCTCACCATGCTCTTGAAATAAACTCTTGCCCTTTGTTTGTCGATCAGATGGTGATAGTGTTGGAAAGAGACACTGCACAAGTCATATGTTGTTGTCATTGATGGAAACCCTAGTCAGTTATTCGATCCACACATCAACATTTGATCATACCGGAAGTTAGATCAAAGTTTTGTGATTAACTGTCAAGCAAGAACAAAGCATCCAACAGAATTGTGTTCATCGATTCATATGCAAATTTTCTGATATCTTTTTGAGTTGTGGATCTTAGGGAAGATTGTTTAGTATATGATCTATGTTATCCTTGAATCTTAGATCCTCGTATCAATCTATGTGCAAGTTAAGAGATCTGATTGATTGCTTTTTCTGCTCATTGGTGCAAGAAGACCAACTTGGTGAATATAGTGTGTTGCGGATATTTGAGGAGTAATTGTTTAAGTGTTTTTGTGTTCGAACATGTTGATTTGGGTCCTCACTGTGTTGTGGCCAACTTTGGTTGGTGCGCATTGAAAATCATTTGTAAATTGAGCCAACAGTTTGTAAATATTTTTCTATTTTATTGAAGCCAACATTTAGCGATTAAATCCTTAGTAGCAGATATATAAGTGATTGTTTATATCATTTTGATGTATGCATGAAGTGTGCTGATACATGTTGTGAATATCAGAAGGATTGTAGAGCAATTATGCATAGTTTCACTTGCGCATAAAAGGTTTTGTGATGCGAATTGAAGCAGAACAGAGTAGAAGAGCAAGATCAGATATAAGGTTAAGGAAGCGACTGATGTGCTTAACTGAAACTATCCTCAGGAATTTGTAGATGTTATTTCATAGTTCACCACTCCAATTATCTTTTGACACTGATTGTAAGGCAGTGAGCCTTTCTGTTTTTGAGCAGTGAGCTCTAGGCAATGTGCCTGAATGCATGTGCATTCCTTTTGTAAACACTTATTTCTGGGTATACTCATTTTGTGGATTGGCCTTCCACTGTGGTTTTTCCACTAACAGGGTTTCCACATAAAAATCCTTATGTTATGGTGTTATGGTTGTTTGCTTTGTGTTGCTACATCTTTCTTTTGACTCTATGCTTTAAGTGCTTTAAAGATCAAATTAATAAAGTTAAAAAATTGAAGAATATTGATTCACCCCCCCTCCCAGTGTTCCTTGATTCCAATAATTGGTATCAAAGCTTAGTTCCTCTGAAGAAGTTTAACAGCTTGGGAAAGATCTTGGAAAGTGTTTCAATGGATTCAAGCAGTCTTCAACAACTTTTGGTGGCCCTAGATGATCTTGATAAGTCAAAATCTAAAGTTTGGGAATAAAAAGAAAATCTCTTGAATGTTGAGAAATTCATTGAGTCATTGAAAGAAAAAATCAATAAGTACAGGGAGAAGAGAAGGGAACTCTATGATAAGTTCAAGCAGGAAGACAATAAATGCATTGAAGATGAACAACTAAGACAAGCCTTGAAGGAAAAGACTGAAGAATGTGAAAATTTTGCTAGAGATAACGTAGTCCTACATAATGAAATGTAATATATTATGATGAGGATGACAAAAGAGATTGGAGACCGAAAGAAGAATGAAGAGAAGCTTGCTTAGTCCTTGAAAGAGAAATATGAAGAATGCAACTGAATTACTGATGGATTCAATCGGTTGGAGCTTGAATTGGAACAATCTAGAAATAATGAAGAAGAGCTTGAAAATTAGATTGTAGATCTCAGAGATGAACTTGCTACTACAAATGAATTCAAGGAGAAGTTCAAGATTAGCTCTACCAAGCTTGATGAACTGATTAAAAGTCAGAGGACTGAAGGTGACAAGCAAGGTCTTGGATATGAGGAAGGAGAAAGTTCCAGATCTAGACAAAGGAGATTTAGGCAAGGAAATTAGATGAACAAAGCTGGAAGGTATCCGGTAAGGCAACCTAATGCCCAAAGGTTCAATGGTTACTATTTTGTTTGCAATAAATTTGGTCATATGGCTACTCAATGTAGAAGTAGAATGAACTCAAGTGGTCCGTCATTCTTTGGTCAATGTTTCAATTGCAATAAGTATGGTCATAAGTTAGTTGAATGCAGAAATATGATGAATAACTTTCATAGAGATGTTAGATGTTATACATGCAATAGATTTGTCCATATTGCTAACCAGTGCAGATCAAGAGAAAACCAATGGAACAACTGGGCTAGACAAAAAATGTGGTGTGCTACAATTGCAATAAATCTGGTCACATTGCAAGATTTTGTAGAAGTAGAAAGGGTCTAGTAAATCAAAGGAAGAACATGTAGAAGGATGAAAAGGGGAAAGGAAAAGTTACTATAGATGAGATCAAGAAGCAAATGAAGAAGATATGGGTGAAGAAGAGCCCTTCTATTGCAGGAAATGAGCCAGCACCATAATCTGGTTCTGGTAATTCCTCCAGGAATTAGTTCATGGCCTCTGGCCTAGGGGGAGTTCTCAAGAAAATATTTTAACCCCCTTGTCGGTAGTTGGTATTGGGATATGGATATGTGCAGTGATTGCATTGATGATCTACAAATGTTGTTGAAACAATTGAAGAGATTATTTATGTAGAATTGAAGGTCCGTAGAAGAGTTATCTTTCACAGTGTATGGAAACAGGGTATCCAGATGAGTTAGGGCAAAGCATTTATTGCGAAAAAAAATTTAGGTGTGCAAATTATAAAAGGTCATTTGTATTCTTCATTTTTCACTTTTCACTTTGAGAAGAAGAAGTGTGGAGAGATCTGAAGCAAAATTTAGTGAATTGTGGTGAGATTCAAGTGTGAAGGTGATTCGGCGATCAAACCCTAATCCGGCAAAAAGGTATTTATCGAGGAAACTTGTGAACTTGTGAATTTGTGAAAATGGTTGCCCCATTGGTAGTTGATATCAAGGATAGACCCCACCTAAAATTCAAGTGGCATCCTTTCAAATATGTTGAGACAAAGCCCTTAGGTGCATTTTCGTATGTTTCGTACGACATCTTTCATATTGAAGACATTAGGGCATACATTCATTCAAATATTGAGGAGTTAGGGAGCTCACAGTTGTTGAATTTGTACTCAAATCACCTTGTGGGAGAGGATTTTTGTGTTAAACTTGAATTCAAAACCCTAGAGGAGAATAAATTCACACAGATTGTAAAATTTCCTGTGTTTGAAGAAATCGAGTGGGTTAGGTATATTTTGAGCCGAGTTCATGCTAAATTTATGTGGTTGAGTCAACCTTTTAAGATTACAAAAGAAGCCATAAGTGTTGTTACTAGTTTAAATTCCTCTTATGGGTTGCCAATCTTGAAGTCCGTAAAGAATCAGACAGTTACTGATGCAACTGGTTTAGTGTTTGATAAAAGAGCTATGACAATTGATGATATCATTGAAGTGGATGTCAAATTTTCATCTATGGTCATTGGTTACAAAATCTATCATTCCAGCTGAGATAATTCTATATCCGGTACAACTATTTATGTAGCATATTAGATGGTAAAGGAGAATGCAGAGTATGATATATGTGAGTTACTCTAAAGCCAGTTAATGGAGAATCTTGGTAAGATCAAGAAAGATAAGAAGAATTTCTTTAAGTATGGTAATTTGTTGTTGTGTTTGTTCTTCTAATTTATGATTGAAGTTTCGAGATTTGGAAAAGTATAATGGCAAGCCAATAAATTGGTAGTTGTTCAAATTAGAGATATCTTGCATAGATTTGGTGATAGTAAGACAAGGAAAACTATTATCTGGGGATATTTCAAGAGTTTTTAGAGTGAGATGCAAGCAAGAGAAAGAATTCCTAAGTCTATTGTGGAGAAGTAAAAGGAAACTATCTATTTTATGGTTGACATTGATCAATGCTTGATGGAAGCTGCAGATCCTAGAACGGTTTGGCTTATGCCAATGGGCTATGAAGTTAAGGAGAACATCTTGGAACTATATGCACAACATTTTTTGAGTAAACCTCAAGATTCGACAGAAGAGAGGTTTAGAACCTATGAAGAAAAGAATATGAAAGTACATGAGGAGTTGAAGAAACCTATGATAGTCAGAAAGGTAAGGAAGGAAGTTGAAGCCTTTGCAGAGAGCATGAGTATATCAGCTGAAGCTGTGAGAGAAGCTAGAAGGAAGAGAGAACAAAATGAAGTAGGAGAGCCAACTAGAATTGAGTTTACTAGTCTGGCAACACCCTCTTCCCAAACTATATCTACAAGGAGCTCTGCACCCTTATCCGGTTCTATAGTTAAATCAAGCCCTGTGAAAGCTCAAGTGAAGACATCCGGGAGAGAAGGAAAGAGGAAGAAGGATAAAAGCAAAAGAGTCTATGTTGTTGTTTCAGAGGATGAGGAAACATAATTTGATGAAGAAGTGAGAGAAATTAAACATTAGGGCACAAAGGCAACAACAGTCTCTAAGGACAAGCCCTCTGGTGAAGAAGAGAAAGCAAAGAAGAAGATGAAAATTGACAAATCAGGTATGTTTGTAGAATAGTTGAAAAATCCTTGATTCAGGATGGTAATCTTAGGCCACTTTGTGAATGGTTTGACATCTTTGATAGCGTTGGTCAAAGAATTCTTGAGGAAGGTACAATAAAGTATTTGAATAATTTCAATATGGCTCTCATTGAAATAATGTCAAATTTGCCTAAGAGACTATATGAAGTCTTATAAATGAGGAGAGTGAATGCAAGAACTGAAGAAGAGAAAATGTGAGAATGGATACTTGTTGATTTGTTTCCGATGATGTCAAAGGATGAAATGAAGAAGATTATAAATGATGCAAAAAGGGATTTTAAGAGCAAAACAAGGGTGAACAAGTTGATGATTGGACAGACTAAAGAAGTTGCAAGGGATATTGAGAAAATACTTAAGGCAATTATGTTGAATAATAGATATAACGTTGCTTATGAAGAAGTGCATGTTGAAGATGCTCCATCTGGTCTAGTAAATGAGGAAGTGATAGAAGACATATTTGAGGATACTCTGAATCCTTTATACATGCAAGATGCTAAAATTTCTATGGAGATTGAAGTTCCTAAAATTGTGTCAGTTGAAGAAAAAGAGATTCTTGAAGCCCAAGAAGAATCAATGACTGAAGAGAAGAAGGATGGGGTAAAATAAGTTCTTGTGGAAGCAAGAGACACTGCTAAGGAAGTAAAGGAATTTCTAGAAGTGCAACAGGAAGAGTTTGACCCTGAACTTGTTAAAGGTCCTATCAACTTGGCCACTCTATCTCCCATTCAGAAGCTAAAAGTTGTATCATTTGCTCAGGCTAAGGCAAGGGAGGAGATTATAAAATCTCACATTGAGGACAGTGAGCTTTTGAGTCTTGTATCCAACATCTTGGAGAAGATTATGCCTACATATGACAAGGATTCATTTGATTCTCCATCTGGTCAGCTGAAGAAGCTTATCAATTTTGTAAGTACTCACTTTGAGTCTCTTGAGAAGTCAGCTATGGATAAGGTATAGAAGGAATTTGATGATAAAAGGTTCAATAGATTGAAGGGAATGATTGCTAATGACAAATATTTGTTAGCTACCTGTGTGAAGAATATTCAGAGTGCACTTTCTGAAGGAGGAAAGAGCTACAAGTCATGTTTATCTTTGTCTAAATTTACTGAGGACAATGAGAAGAAGATTAAGGATCATGAGAAATAGTTAGCTAATATTTTGAAGCCTTTGATCCATTAACTATTTATGTTGGAAAGAAAGAAGGTCAGGTTATATCCCTACTTGACAAGATAAAGAGTTTGAATCATGATAATGATAGAATTGTGGAAAGAGCATGTGAGATCAAAGGCCTAATTGGTCCGAAGATGGAAACAATGTTGAGTGCATTGCAGGAAGCACAAGAAGCTTTGGCGGTCAGTGATCCGATAAACCTTGAGTTTGCAAAGATGCAATCTTAACTATTATGTGGTCACATGACTATCTTGGAGAGTCTCAAGAAGGGTTGGGACAAAAGTTTGAACTTGATGAAGAATTTTTTTGCAGATCTATTCAAGTCCATGTAAGCTAGTGAGGCATGTTTGTACAATTTGTTTATATAAATTTTGTATGCGGATTTCCTACCTTTTCCATTGATGTCAAAGGGGGAGAATGGGATAGTGAAAACTGCCTTAATCATCTTAGGGGAGTTGTGTTTTTGGAGTTTTGAAGGTTGGCAGTGTAATTCATGTTGGTACTAATCTGACACTTAGTCATTTTTCACCAAGTGTTTCCATCAATGCCAAAGGGGTAGATTGTTGGCAAGAGACACTGCACAAGTCATATGGTGTTGTCATTGATAGCAACCCTAGTCATTTATTTGATCCACACGTCAACATTTGATCATACTGGAAGTCAGATCAAAGTTTTGTGATTAAATATGAAGCAAGAACAACGCATCCAACAAAATTGTGTTCATTGATTCATATGCAAATTTTATGATATCTTTTTGAGTTGTGGATCTCAGGGAAGATTTATTAGTATATGATCTATGTTATCCTTGAATCTTAGAGCCTCATATTAATCTATGTGCAAGTTAAGAGATCCGGTTGATTGCTTTTTCTATTCATCAGTGCAAGAAGACCGACTTGGTGAATATAGCATGTTGCGGATATTTGAGGAGTAATTGTTTAAGTGTTTTTGTGTTCGAACATGTTGATTTGGGTCCTCACTATGTTGTGGCCAACTTTGGTTGGTGCGCATTAAAAATCATTTGTAAATTGAGCCGATAGTTTGTAAATATTTTTCTATTTTATTGAAGTCGATATGTAGCGATAAAATCCTTAGTAGCGGATATATATAAGCGATTGTTTATATCATTTTGATGTATGTATGAAGTGTGTTGATACATGTTGCAAATATCAAAAGGATTGTAGAGTGATTATGCACAATTTCACTTGTGCATAAAAGGTTTTGTGATGCAAATTGAAGCAAAACAGAGCAGAAGAGTAGGATCAGACATAAGGTCAAGGAAGCGACTGATGTGCTTAACCAAAACTATCCTCAGGATTTTGTAGATGCTATTTCATAGTTCACCACTCCAGTTGTCTTTTGACACTGATTGTGAGGTAGTGAGCCTTTCTATTTTTGAGCAATGTGCCTGAATGCATGTGCATTCCTTTTGTAAACACTTATTTCTAGGTATACTCATATTGTGGATTGGCCTTCCACTGTGGTTTTTACACTAACAGGGTTTCCACGTAAAAATCCTTGTGTTATGGTTGTTTGCTTTGTGTTACTGCACCTTTCTTTTGGCTCTATGCTTTAAGTGCTTTAAAGATCATATTAATAAAGTTAAAAATTGCAGAACACCGATTCACCCCCCTCTCAGTGTTCCTTGATTCCAACAAATAGGTTTGTCACTCATTTATTCTAAGGTCAAGGAGTGCTCCTAGTTCTCCTCCTAGGGTTAGTTCTTGATCAAGCCTTATTTGTTACAATAACAAGTAAAGACATTAATATATAGAAATTGCATTATAAAAAATGATATATTTAACAAAATAATCACTTACCGCCATATGATGATCACTCTCTTCTAAGGAAAGGTTTAAATTCCCATGCTAAGATGTGTCGAATCCTTGTAGAAACCATCCAAAGATAAATTAAACTATGAATCAATAATGGTTTGATTTTTCACTAACTAACATCTATAACAACGAATGTAAATTAAAATTTAGTAATCTTCCTCATACCTCTGTGAGAGGCATCGAGGATTCTATAGCAGATGAAACACCAAGCTCCATTGCCCTGTGAACATTTGGAGGTGTATCGGCTTCCAACATCTGAAAATAAAACAACAAATTATTCAATCACGAAAATTGCAATAGTGATGCACGTCATGGCTTATAATGTATGAGATAATGAAAAAAAAATTGAGTACTTGTTAAAGTACATATTTATGACTATCATGCTTACTATTTGTCCTATCCATAGCTTGTTTGAAATTACCTACTTTTAGGCATTTATCCATAGTAGCAAGGTGGTGAACCGTTTGATAAAATGCTTTGGTAGACATGTACGATAATTGTGGTAGCATAGAGAAGGCAGTGAACTATTTGAAAAAATGCCTCAAAGAAATGGGGTCTCATGGTGATGGAATGCCATTACAAACAAATGTGTCATGGAATTCCATCACCATGAGACCACATTTCTTCAAGGCATTTTTTCAAACTACTCACTACCTTGACTATGATATTGCTTACTATTATGCTTTGATAGATTTTTTCCAAGCATCCATAGTTTGTTGGAAAGCACCTATTTTAGGCTTTTAGCCATAGTAGCAAGGAAGTGAGTAGTTTGATAAAATTCTTTGGTAGACATGTGTACAAAATGTGGTAGCATAGAAAAGGCAGTGAGTTGTTTGAAAAAAATGCCTCAAAGAAATGTGTCTCATGGTGATGGAATGAAATTCCAACACCATGAGACCACATTTCTTTGAGGCATTTTTTCAAACTACTCGTTGCATTGTCTATGTCATTGCTTGCTTTGATAGATTTTTTCCAAGCATCCATAGTTTGTTGGAAAACACCTTTTTTAGGCTTTTAGCCATAGCAGCAAGGAAGTTCAAGTAGTTTGATAAAATGCTTTGGTAGACATGTATGGAAAATGTGGTAGCATAGAAAAGGTGGTGAATTGTTTGAAAAAATACCTCAAAGAAATATGGTCTCATGGTGATGGAATGGCATTCCATCACCATGAGACCACATTTCCTAGAGGAATTTTTTCAAACTACTCATTGCCTTGTCTATGTTATTGCTTACTATTATGCTTTGATAGATTTTTTCCGAGCATCAATAGTTTGTTGGAAAGCACCTAAGTTAGGCTTTATCCATAGTAGCAAGGAAGTGATTAGATTGATTAAATTCTTTGGTAGACGTGTATGGAAAATGTGGTAGCATAGAAAAGGCAGTGAGTTGTTTGAAAAAATGCCTGAAGGAAATGTGGTCTCATGGTGATGGAATGACATTCCATCACCATGAGACCACATTTCTTCGAGGCATTTTTTCAAACTACTCACTACCTTGTCTATGTTATTCCTTACTATTATGCTTTGATAGATTTTTTCCAAGAATCCATAGTTTCTTGGAAAGCACCTTTTAAGGATTTTAGCCATAGCAGCAAGGAAGTTCAAGTAGTTTGATAAAATGCTTTGGTAGACATGTATGGAAAATGTGGTAGCATAGAAGAGGCGATGAGCTGTTTGAAAAAATGCCTCTAAGAAATGTGGTCTCATGGTGATGGAATGGCATTCCACCACCATGAGACCACATTTCTTTGAAGAATTTTTTCAAACTACTCACTTCCTTGTCTATGTTATTGCTTACTATTATTCTTTGATATATTTTTTTTCCAAGAATCAATAGTTTGTTGGAAAGCACCTTTTTTTAGGCTTTTAGCCATAGTAGCAAGCAAGTGAATTGTTTGATAAAATGCTTTGGTAGACATGTATGGAAAATGTGGTAGCATAGAAAAAGCAGTGGGTTGTTTGAAAAAATTCCTCAAAGAAATTGGGTCTCATGGTAATGGACATCACCATGAGACCACATTTCTTTGAGGAATTTTTTCAAACAACTCGTTGCCTTGTCTATGCTTTTGCTTACTATTATTCATTCATATATTTCTTCCAAGCATCCATAGCATAGACAAGACAATGAATTGTTTGAAAATATGCCTTAATAAAAAGTGGTCTCATGGAATGCCATGACAAGCAAATGCAATTGGCAGCTGCTCCTAGTTATTACTTATGCTATGTGAAGTAATTGCATCACTGCTTATGTTGACTTTCTAAACAACTATATTGTAGTTGAAATTTTCTCATCTATCAACATCTAGTTATTAGTTATGAAATGCGAAGTAATGCTTTGAGTTTGAAAGATGTGCAATGTAATGTAATCAATGATATGAATATAAGCTACACAAATCTATTAAGTATAATTCATTAGTTAAACTCTTTATTCTATTGCCTTCATGAAGGTTTTTCTAACTCCATTGGAACTGGGAGGTGTTCCCATGAAACCTCCAATATTAGCCTATTCAACATCCAAAATCAGATATTAGAATACCATTCATATAAAAATGCTATTAACATGTAATAAATTTATAATTGTTTACTAGTTACATACCTCAATGGTAGATGCAGTGGAGTAATAAGTAGGTGTAGGGACAGTGTATCCAGTATCAACATTGTGACCCTAAAATTTTATTAAAATCATAAAACTAAATTAGTTAATCTTGCATTTCAAAATAAAAATTTAATAAATTAAATTTAATGAACATTCTAACATTTACTCGAGTATCGATGCCATATGCCTCATTCAAAATGTTAGCTGCCCTCGCCATCTTCATAGTTGCAGACGTATCCTATGTAGCAGCCTCTTGAGTGTCGGTGGGGTCATATGAACAAGTCGCCCCGCAAGCTTGACACGAATGGGATGGAAGCCTACCACTTGAAGACTCCCCTGGATGGTGTTGTAGTATAGGATTGACATGTTGGATGACACTCTGGGTCAAAGAGGTGACAACTTGCAAAGTGTCTACCTCAACACTCTCCTTCGTGATGGAAGGGATAACAATGCGATCATGATCCGGCCTAGCGAGACCTCATCTCGCTTGCCACCTAGGATCTTGTCATGCACCGGGTCTATCTTGAGTAGACCCCCCACCTCTCCCCTAGAAGTCCCTCATATCAAAATAATTAGAGATTTTGTTCAGGATGAACTCACATTATAGTTTCCTTAGGAAATATTGTGGGACTTCGCAATTGTTGCATGATGGGTAATCAAAAACCATGTACCACCTATCCCAAAAACATTTCCTAATCCCTTGGTGGCGACACCAATGGATAGGAAACCACTTCGCATTGAGGTCAAGATTTTGATTTGTGCGTGGGTTGATGAACAATGAGCACAAATCTAATTTTATAATTTTTTGATCTTTTACATCTTTATATGATAATTTATCCAGGTAAAAATTCTAGTCGCCTGCCTCCTATCTTGCCAACCACTTAATTGTTTGTTGATTGCATCTACATGTTTTAACATTTCTTTAAGTGAATTTTCAAGTGTTCTTCTCTCCATGGTTGAACCTGTTGGATCGTTCAACCTCGTGATCAACTCCTCAATTTTTTTGGTATTGTTTTCAATTATGCCCATTAATTTTTGCTGAGTTCCAAGAGGATATTGAGGGATTGGTGGAGGAGATTGATGTTGTGGTTGTTGAACTTGAGGATTTTGGTCATGTTGTTGTTGCTTTGGTTGTTGAGGATTTTCAGGAGGGTTTTGAAGAGGGTTTCCAGGATCATTATCATTTCCTACAAATTCAACAAATGAATATCAAAAACAACCTAAAACTAACAAATTCACAATAAAAAAACTATATACAAAGATTTTGGCACCTAATGGTTTTCTAACACTTCTAGGGTTTTTCACCTAAAGGGAGAAAGATGGGCCAAAATGGGCAATGTATACCTTCAAAATCAATGCAAGGATGGATGAAGTATGCCTAAATGTAATAAACTAATTAAAGTAATGACTTATTAATGTAGAACCTAAGAAATGCAAGTTGTTTGAAAACATAGTGATGTAAGCAAAATGACTTGGGAATGCAAGTAAACAATAACATAAATGAACAAGAGTGGATAGGTGCACCTAGAGATTGAAGTGTGATGTAGAGAGGCTCTTGAATCCTATAGATTTTGTTGTTGAATCCCACTAGGACACTTATGCCAAGCTGGGCGACTTAGTCCTGTTACAGGGAGATTTTGTCATAACAGGTTTCTGCCAAATGGGTACTCAAAAATGTAAGAATCACTTTTCAGGCCTGGTGGTGGGAAAAATCTGCCATAGATGGCGACTTAGTCCACCTGGGAATCTCAGGAAAGTCGAGACAGGAATCTGTAGTTTTCATTCTACACTTCCCTTCCTGATAGGTGTTCGGTTCAAATTCTGCAAAAAATAGGTTGAAAGAGGTCTCCAAGCTTCAATTAGGGCTTTGTTGACTTGAATGACTTTGATGGATTGTTGACCAATTTTTAATACCTTTCTCTTTGAAAAATATGCATACAAGACCTATAAAACACACATGCAAAGAGGGGAAGAAGGGTTAAGGGTTAGAGAATAGAGGTTTGCCTTGGTCAAACCCCAATTTGGTAATCAAACCCTATAAAATGAAATGAATTAAAGAGAGAACGATGAATGAATAACATGCAATGTCATAAACTCACCAAACCCTTGATGTTGAAATCTAAAGATATGCAAATGGATGCTCTAATGGATGCTTGAAAGTGCTTATAATGCTTGAGAATGATTAAGTGAATGAATGGATTGCTTGAATAATGAATTGGGGATTAGAAGATTGTAGGAGATGAAAAATGAGGGGAAAACCCTTTATTTGTACTTTTCCCAAAAATAAAACATCACAAGCCGACCTTAAGGTCAAGAGAATAAAATTCCGCCAAAAAGATAAAATTATTTTGATTTTTGTGCCTAGTGGGACTAAGTCGCCCCAGGTGGCAACTTGGTCCCACCAGGGCAATTTTACTAGGTGTCGGGGATTAAAGTGTATTTAATGTTGTTTAACAAGAGTATTCTCAAAAATACACTTAAGTAGGGTCAAAAAGTTCATTAAGGGGTCATTTAAACATAAGAAAGGATCAAATTTGTGATGACAAGCCTAGAAAAGTGCGAAAGTTTGTTACAACTCTTTACAAAACTTTGAAATAAGGCTTGGTAAGTGATGAAAAGGGGTTATTTAAGTGAATTGTAATGAAAGGGTCCTAGAAAAGTGTGAAAGTGGGTTACAACACTTCACAACACTTTTACAAGACATCCTAGAATTCTTAATGATTCACAAGGGTCCAAGACCTAATGTGAATGTGTTGACCACATTACAACATTAAATCTAGGAAAAATCAAGCCAAAGTCCACTAGGAGGGCCTGAACATGAGAAAAAGTAGAAGAGTTAATTTTTTTGTGTCCATAGTTAGCCCCCACTTTGGTGTGAGGATGAACTTGCTTCAAACTCACACTAAAGTAGTCAGACATGCAATCAAGAGGGGTTTCAATGAACCAATGCTTAACAAGATGAGACAAAAACAATCAAGATGGATGATCAAGCCCCCAGGATGAAGATCCCATGACAAACTAAACATGAGCACAAGAAACACACTTGAGAATGATGTAAATGAAGAGAGAAAGTTGGATCAAGCTTCGATCATTTGTCCATCCCGTTGTGGATCAAATATAGGTTGTTTGTCTGAAAAAAGGAATGTATACTCACTCTGAGGTGACAAAAATCATGGTTGTTCACTTGGTCAAAAGGCCAAAAAGGTGAGAAACATACACTCACGGTTGGTATGCATTCACACACACACAGGTGGCTATGGGGAAAAGTCATGCATCAAAATGGGCTTCCCGCTCAACCATACCAAAGTTATACCCCCTGATAACTTTAATAAGGCTCCACAAAAGAAAATGACATTTCGATTTTCATGAGACAAGAAAAACTTCGTATGCTTGGAGCTCATGAACAAACACAATGGCTCCGCAGGCATGCAAGTTGTGTTATGCAAGGTGGACATATAACAAATGCAAAATGTAACATGCAAAAGATGTTCAAAGGAGTCTTGCTTAGTTCATGCAAGGTATTTAACTTAGGGAACATTGTGTCTAATGTCTCCAAGAGAGGACCAATCAAAGAATAGAAAATTCACAACTTAGGGGATGTAGTGCGTCGCATCAAGCCACTAAGAGGAATGTAATATGCTAAGATAGATCATGCTCATGAAAGACATCACACCCAACGTTATCCACAAAGTGACAAAACACATCGTATGAAGTAACAAGGCTACACTAGGAACCAAGAAAAAGAAAAAGAAATGCCAATGTATGCCCCCACTTTAAAGGAATTTCTACACATCGTTCTGTGAGCAATTACTTTAAAGTAGCAAATGAAAAATGAAAAAAAGAAATAAGACATGAGAGCCAACTTGGAAAGCCCCTATGCCAAGTCATATGTTTCTGAGTAGGGTTGCGTCATGTGAAGGAAAGGAAAGAGGGGTTTCCCCCAAGATGAGAACACCAAACACATAAGGGATCTATGGATTTGGGGTCAGTATGTTCTTTGCTGCAATGTTTTTGTAAAGAGCTCAGAATTGTCATCATTCCCCGAATACATAGAACTGAAAGAATGACACAAAGAGAGTGAAAACAAAGAAAAAGAAAGATCTATTTGGGTCAACATGGAAGAGACATAGGATTTCTTGACACTTTGCATAATCGCCAAAAGGAAAACACGAGCCAAAAGAAAATGAAAAAGGCGAAAGAAAAAGGAAATTTTTTTGGGTCAACATAAGAGAGACATGTTGGTCTCAATGCCTTGCGTCATCCCCAAAAGGAAAACACAAGAAAAAGAGAAAAGAAAAGGCAAAGAAAAGGGGGCCTTTTGGGTCAACATGAAAGATACATTGTGATCTCAATGCCTTACATCATCCCCAAAAAGGAAAAGACAAACAAAAGAGAAAAGAAAAAGGCGAAAGCGATGTACAACATATAGAAGAATGAAGGTACAAATAGAAGAATGTCACAAAGAGAAAGATAACATCAAACATCACATCACGGGGGAACACAATACACACATGAAAAAGAACAAGAAAATGAAAATGAAAAAAGACTAGTAAGGCAAATGCAAGTCAACCGTTGAGTAAGTCATCTGCCTCCCAATCTCAATCGGTATAAGCAGAAGGTGAATAACGTAGGTAAGGGACAATGACAAATGCATTACTAGGACAAGGCTAGCAACTTCTTGCCCCCACTGAGTGCAAGAGAAGAATGAGTTGAGATAAGTGATGGGGGAGGGTCATGTAATAGTGAGAAGAGAATGTTCTACAACTATTACATGATAAAGTGTTTGATGGTGGTTTGTGGATTTATTGGATAGCAATTATCGCCATCAAAATGATACTTGCTCAGTATTTCTTTCAATTGGCAAAATTCATCACTTCCATGTCCAAGAACACGATGATATGCACAATGTGAAACATTAGCATCTTTAGGATAGATCACCAACCTATTCATAGGTGGTAATAATATGAGTCCTTTGTTTAAAAGGATTTGCAATTTCCTTTCACATTCAGGGGGTGGACAGAGAAGAAACTTGAGCTTTTGTAACTTGTAAGGCCTCTTGCATTTTCTAGATTCACCCTTTTCTCAAATTGAAGGAGGAGGACCCAAAGTGATCCTATCATCCTTGTCATTGTTATCACATAAGGGTTGTTCACGAGGAAGGAGAATATTTAGATCGGGAGGGGAATCAAAGATCACCATTCCATCATCACAAAGTCTCAAATATTCTAAAGGAGGCTTGTTGTCATGAGGAGGATCTTGATATCCTAATCCTATTGTTTTTTCATCTTTTGGATTTTGTTCTAACAATTGATGAATGTCATGTTCAGTTGTTGTGTCACATCCTTGTTTGCTTAAGATGGTAAAACCTTTGCCATAAGTTTCTTGAAGGTTGATTGGGGTATTTGTAACTTTGTTATCATAGAATGGTTGAGGGGTTGCTTGTTTAGAGGAACTAGGTCCACCTGATGGAGGGAACTTAGGTCCTTAGTTTGTTTGAGGATGTAGGTAACTAGACATATTAGGAGGTGAGACTGTAGGAAGGTCTTCTTGTTGCATGGATGGATAAAAAGATGCATTGGCTTCAAGGTTGTCAAGGCATTCGTTTAGGAACTTATTCATGTTGTCATCATATTCTTCAATGATGTCAACATCACGAGGAAATTCATGAGGAGTTGAAGGAGCCTGAGGAAGCTCAAGGTCATTAGGATCAGTTCCAAAGGCACAATTTGACATGTTAACTAAGGATTTAATGACATCCAAAACTTATTAAAATAAAAATCCATGATGCAAATGAATGAAAGTAAACTAAATGTAATAAATGGAATAAAACAACAATTCTGGAAACTGTGACAGAGATGTAACAAAAAACGGAAATGCATAAAATGCTTAGAAAATGCCATAAATTACAATGCAAAATGTTCAGGAGGACTAAGTCACCCAGTGTGGCGAATTAGTCCCAGTGGTGATTTTTTTTTAGTTTTTTCAGAAGTTTTAAATGAAATTTGATGTTTTTTAGATGTACAGATGCAACTACAATATGAATATGCAATTTTTTTGGAATTTTCAATGAAATATAATGCAAAAATGCAAGTTATATGAGCTTTTCACCAATGCAACTTTTAAAACCCTAGGATGCAAATTAAACAATGCAAAACCTAATGCAATGTTGATGCAAGCTAAACCTAGGATGTACTTGAAATCAGAAGCAAAAATGTTCTAAAGCTAGGTTCACCAAAATGTATACAAAGATTTTGGCACCCAATGGCTTTCTAACACTTCTAGGGTTTTTCACCTAAAGGGAGAAAGATGGACCAAAATGGGCAATGTAAACATTCAAAATCAATGCAAGGATGGATGACGTATGCCTAAATGTAATAAAATAATTAAAGTAATGACTTATTAATGTAAAACTTAAGAAATGCAAGTTGTTTGAAAACACAATGATGTATGCAAAATGACCTAGGAATGCAAGTAAACAATAACATAAATGAACAAGATTGGAGAGGTGCACCTGAAGATTGAAGTGTGATGCAGAGAGGCTCTGGAATCCTATAGATTTTGTTGTTGAATTCCACTGAGACACTTACGCCAAGTTGGGCAACTTAGTCCTATTTCGGGGAGATTCTGTCGTAACAAGTTTCTGCCAAATGGGTACTCAGAAATGTAAGAATCACTTTTCAGGCCTGGCGATGGGACTAATCTGCCACAAATGGTGACTTAGTCCACCTGGGAATCTTAGGAAAGTCGAGACAGGAATCTATAGCTTTCGGTCTGCACTTCCCTTCCTGATAGGTATCTGGTTCAGATTCTACAAAAAATGGGCTGAAAGAGGTCTCCAAGCTTCAATTAGGGCTTTGTTGACTTGAATGACTTTGATGGATTGTTGACCACTTTTTAACACCTTGCTCTTTGACAAATTTGCATACAAGACCTGCAAAAACACACATGCAAAGAGGGGAAAAAGGGTTAAGGGTTAGAGAATAAAGGTTTGCCTTGGTCAAACCCCAATTTGGTAATCAAACCCTATAAAATGAAATGAAATAAAGAGATAATGATGAATGAATAATGTGCAATGTCACAAACTCACCAAACCCTTGATGTTGAAATTTGAAGATATGCAAATGGATGCTTGAAAGTGCTTAGAATGCTTGAGAATGATTAAGTAAATGAATTGATTTCTTGAATAGTGAACTGGGGATTAGGAGATTGTAGGAGATGAAAAATGAGGGGAAAATCCTTTGTTTATACTTGATTTTACAATATTTCTCGAAAATAACACTTCACAGGCCGACCTTAAGGTCAAGAGAATAAAATCTTGCCAGAAAATTAAAATTATTTTGATTTTTGTGCCTAGTGGGACTAAGTAGCCCTAGGTGGCGACTTGGTCCCACCAGGGCAATTTTACTAGGTGTCGAGGATTAAATTGTATTTAATGTTGTTTAATATGAATATTCTCAAAAATATACTTAAGTAGGGGTGAAAAGTGCATTAAGGGGTCATTTAAACATAAGAAAGGGTCAAATTAGTGATGACAAGCCTATACAAGTGTGAGAGTTTGTTAGAACTCTTTACAACACTTTGAAATAAGGCTTGGTAAGTGATGAAAATGGGTTATTTAAGTGAATTGTAATGAGAGGGTCCTAGAAAAGTGTGAAAGTGGGTTACAACACTTCACAACACTTTTACAAGAAATCCTAGAATTCTTAATGATTCACAAGGGTCTAAGACCTAATGTGAATGTGTTGACCACATTACAACATTAAATCTAGGAAAAATCAAGCCAAAGTCCACTAGGAGGGCCTGAACATGAGAAAAAAGTAGAAGGGTTACTTTTTTCGTGTCCACAAAAAACAAACAATCCTTACCTATTCAACCTCCCTGTCGATGTGGCAGCATCTTGGCAATGAAATAGCAACAAATTGACTACAAAAATGCAAGATTGTCTCCTCCTAGAATGCAAACACACAAGAGAAGGGTTTTTGGCCACGGGCAGCAGAAAAAATAGTCAACATAAAAATGAATTCAATTTGCTTTTTTTGTTTTAATAACTCATAATGTGAGCACAGAATAAGCTCGATGTGGCCGAGCCTTAGGCTCAACACACTAAGCCATAACGCGAGCACATTATAATGTGCTCGCGTTATAGCCTATCAGAAGTTTTTAAAAATTTTGGCCATAATTTGGCCCCCCATCTTTTTGCACCTGCCCGCTAACATTGTTGTATGATGGTTTTTTGCCTGAAGTTCATGTCTTAATGTCATGTAAAGAAGTATTGTGTATGGTTGTTGTCAGTATAGTTGTTTTCATGATGATATATTAAGATGAGGATTAGAAGTGTTGTTGATAGTGGAGATTTTTTGTTGATGATCTACAGTATGTTGCATGCTCTCTCCTAATGTTCCTGATGAAGCATATGTCGTTGAAAGAAATATTTAGCCTCCACAAGTTGTTGAAAGGTTTTGTTCTTAAAAGTTGCTGAGAAATTTGTTTTAGAGAATGCTTTACATTCCTCTTTTGTTGTAGATATGGTCTTGTAGTTTGGGATCCAGTGTTTGTGCTTTGTGGATGTTGCACTCCTATCTTTTTAGGTCACTGGTGTTGTTGAGGAGGTTTTCATTAATTATAGAAGGTTGGCAGTGTTGTTGGTTGTCTAAATTGGTTAAAAAATGCTCCACATTTCTCTGCATTAATGTTTCTACTCCCACAACTTGGTGAATGTGCTCTCAATGTTTGTGTAGTGTCTCAATTCAAATTTAATGTGTTGAAGTGATCCACAAGTTGATATGCTAGTGTTATATCTAATGGTTGTGTATTGTGTGTTTTTGGGAAGAAGTATTATGTTCCTGTTTGGGTTGCCATAGTTGTTGGTGGCATGACAATATAAAATAAGTATATGGAGATGTTGTTGGATGTTCAAGGAACATCCCTTTGTGATCCACATAGTAGTGGTTGATCTCTTTTGGTGTTGTATTGTGTTTGAGTTGGTCTTTTGGGTAATTTGTGAATATTTGACCAACAAGGCTTGTCATCTTACTTGTGCTCTATGTTTATGGGTTTGTGCCAGCATATGAAGTTGTGTTAAGATGGATTTGGGTCCTAACCTATATTGGTTAGAACCACATTGAATAAATTCAATTGTAGCTATGTTTTTGGGCTGACTGGGTATGTGCTTCACGTTTCATCTACACACGTTTCCCTATTGTCAACTTGGGTTGGTGTGCACTAGCATGAGAATTGCTTGGGATCATATTGGAAGATGAAACAAGATTGTTGTAGTCCTCTCTTTTCCCTGGATAGAACCACACTATGTTTTTGTGTGGCCGACTTGTTGAAATCATTATTTATCCTTCTTCTGGTCGACCTAATTAATGTTTTGAGCTCTTGCGGCGGATATAAATGCAAGAACATTTCAAATGCAAGAGGAGAGAAAGTGTGGAAGTGTGAGTGTGTGGAATATAATTGAATATATTTTAGATGGAAGTGCGAAAGTGTGTGAAAGAAAGATCATATGTGCTATAATGCCTCAGTCAACAGAGTGTTGTGTTGACAAATATTGCAATTTTTCTATAAAATTCTTGTCTCCTGCTATGAGATAGTGAATTTCATCAGGTTCTCGTATCTTTCCCTTGAAGTCATGTGTGTTTTAGTTATGAAAATCCCTTGTATCTTGCTCTAAGGTTGTGCGCCTTAGTTTGCAAGTCTTTTGGTAGTGAGCCCTTTTGTAAGCAGTGAGCTTCTATATTGTGAGTTAACTCTCACCATGGTTTTTCCCTCATTGGGTTTTCTATGTAAATTTGGTGTCATCTTGTGGATATGTAGTTCTTGTTTCTTTTTCATTTCCGTTGATCTGGTTAAGGATAGAATTGTTGTATCTTTCATTGCTAAGAGTTGTTGAACTTGTTAAGGGGTTAAACTACTATATCTTTCATTGATGTTCATCTATTTAAAAGTTTTGGTTTGAAGTTTGATATGTGCTGAAGAGTTTAAGTTCCGGAAGGGTTTAAGTTTTTGCTGATACTAATTCACCCCCCTCTCAATATCCGGTGTGTTCAACATTGTTGAGTAAATAAGTGAGTGTTTGACAACTTTTATGGAATCAACAACTCAAGCAAGGGCCACTTGAGGTACCGCTAACCCACTTCAGTTTCTATTATTAGATTAGATAATGCATTATTGAATTCAATTCATAATTTCCAGTTATATGCATGTGTTGTAATTCATGAATTGAATTTTGTAGTTTTTAATTGAATTCTATAACTTCATGTTTGGTTTCATACTGTGAAGGAATTAGCTAGGATAGGACACTACAATTTTAACAGTTGATAGTTACCGTCTTAAGCATTAGGTACTTGTAGCATAAGGTAGTAAGTTATATTCATTTCCCTTGTTGTGTGATTAGTAATTCATTTCAATTTTCAGCTTTTACCATCTTTTATACATGTGTATTTTCCTATACTCCATTGGTGTAACGTGTCTATGATTTGTAGATGCATATATTTTGCTAGCACTATATAAAGTTTACGACTCTCTAGTTGATAATTAAATGCAACCCTCTCATGGAAGATGAAATATTCAGTTAGGGATTCTCAGGTCCTATGAGTTATGTGTATACCTAGTAGCACCAAGTCAATTAAACATTTGAGAGGCTATTTTGAAGCTATGAGTACACCAAAGATGCTCACCGACTCAAATTGTTTCCAGCTACACTAAAAGATGCTGCTTTGCGATGGTTCATGGGGTTGGGAAGAGATTTTTTTCCCAACTAGAATACAATGAAGACAATTTTTTTGGATAAATACTAGGATTATTGCAGAGGCATAGATAGAAAGAGTGACAAAATCTTTTAGATGTCATAGAAATAAGATGAACCATTGGAAGATTATGTTGAGAGGTTTCAGTTCTACCTCAAGAAATCCCATCAAAACATACTTTCTAAAGAATCCCTAGATTTGGTGTTTTTAAGGGGATTTCATGAAGAGTGTATGGATTTCATTAATCTCATTGGAGCAGGGGACATATCACAATTACCCTTTGATGATATTTGTAAGTTGTGTATAAATTACTTCGGGTCTTTCATCAAGAATACCAAGGGAGACATGACCTCTTCTCTCAACAAATCATCCACTAGAGTCTCAAGGGTCGAGCTGAGAAATCTTCTATCAAACATGAAGGAGGAAATCATTAGCCACTTGGGTACCTAAATGGATACCCTCCATATCAAGAAGAAGCAAGAAGAAGTAGAGGCAACCCTCACAGAATTCTGCCCACACTATCACTAGAAGAAGATTGATTGCAAGTGCAAGAAGTTGGCCAATATTTCTAAAGATAAGAAGGGAAGCCAAAATTTCATGCCCCGAAAGATGAGAAAGGTTAAGTATTTTACATCACTCAACACAAATCATGGTAGCCAAGACAAGGTATTCCATAAGATCACTTTACCTATAATATGTCATTTCTAGGTAATAATGCAAACTTCCCAAATTGGAACTCTCAATCTTGGAGCAATGTGCAAAAATCACAATGGAAAATGCCCCAAGCCTCCAATTGGACTCAACAACAATAGGGAATATGGCCACCACATAATTATTAGGGACAAAATTATAATTCCTAGTGGCCACCCCAACAAAACCAAAGGCCACCACAATGACAAAGAGGTCAACAATGGCAAAATTAAAATCTAAATTACCAATAGCCATAATAGCCCTTACAGCCACAACAACCAACCATAATGCCAAATCCAACAATGGTTGCACCAACACCACCAAGAGTACCTCAATTTCCAACAAAAAGTGCACCTAACTCAAATAATAAGCCCGTCCAATAGGCTTATGCTAACAAAACCATACAATACCCTACTTATGGGGTTGAGGTGAGTGATGTCCACCTCAGATCAGAGTGCTAGCTGTGCCATCATCTCCTCACATCACAAAGTTGATTGATGAGGAACTCCCAATAGAAACTATGGACAAACAACCTAGGGAACCGAAATCAAATCCTGTCAACTTAACAAACACAAGTCCAAAACCTTCATTCCTTAAGAGATTAACAATACAAAAATACCATTTACAAGTTGAATCTGATCTATTAGGACAACTCAAAGATGTTTTTATTAAGATACCCTTTATTCAACCAATTAAGGAAGTGTCAATTTATACCAAAACAATGAGAGTTATGCCTCCAAAAGTCAGGCAAGGAACATAAGGACCCTCATATTGTGCATGTTTTAGGACAAATTGTAGATATTATGTTAGGAAACATAGTTGTCCCCCAAGTATGCAGACCTTGGGAGCCTTGTTGTGGATGTGAAAATCAATGACACTCATCAAGAATACCTTAATTGACCTTAGAGCATCCATTAATGTAATGACCGAAAAAACCATGAAGCTATTAAAATTAATGGAGCTTAGACCTACATCTATTGTTACAGTTAGTAGATAGGTCTACAATAAAACCTGAGGGAATTATAGAAGACTTGGTTATAACATTAGACTCATGGAAATACCCTACACACTTTATGGTGTTACAACTTAAATAAAATCTTGCAAGATACCCCCTAATCTTAGGGAGACCTTGGTTGGCTAAGTTGCAGATGCCTTCATAGGTTACAGGTTTGGTAACATGATCATTTCCAATGGAAATGTAACCAAGAAACTAGTCCTTTATCTACATACCCAACCACATGCAGACTTGGAGTAAACTATATGGTCGACCCTAGATGAGGATGATCAATAATCATTACAAACATTAATGACTATTGAATGAATTCCTATGTTAGAAATCTAAGATGAAGTTAAACTTCTTGCAAACATCATGCAAAACAATTATGGTAGGGACCCACAACAATATGACTGTTTAACATGCTTGCAAGATCCTTTGCAAAACATAATCCCTGGAAATACATGTGATTCTATTTCTCAAAATTTTCATACCTTATTGCCACATAACTGCACTCCAAATATAGTAGGTCTTAACATTGCATCTATTAAAACATCAGCCTTGACTTTAGAGATTACACTGGGGAAGACATTAAATGTAAACAGTCAATTGACTTTTTGCACAACAGGCTTCACTATTGAATGTGCTGCAAGCATACATAGCTGCATTTGCATGGGATTGCCATTATATGAAAGAAATAGACCTAAACCCATGCATGGACCAAATTTACATCAATGATGGCTACAAATCAGTTAGGCAACCTCAAAGGAGAATTAACCTAGTTGTCTGTAACATAGTTAAGGTAGAATTATAAAAGATTCTAGATGTAGGATTCATTTATCCAATCTCTGACAGTCAGTGGGTGTCTCCATTAGTAATTGTACCTAAGAAGGGAGAGAAATGGAGAGTGTGTGTTGATTATAGTGAGTTGAATGCAAAAAGTAGAAAATATCACTTTCCTCTTCTATTCATTGATCAAGTGCTAGATTCATTACCAAGCAAGCAATACTTTTCATTCTTGGATGGGTTCAGTGGATACAACCATATTAAGATAGCTCCAAAAGACCAAGACAAGACAAACTTTACATGCCCTTAAGTAACACATGCTTATTTTGTCTTGCCATTTAGGCTATGCAATGCACCTGCCACCTTCCAAAGGGTAGTACCGAGTATATTCTCAAATTTTTCTCATGATTCCATGGAAATCTACATGGAGGAATTTACAACTTACAAGAATACCTATCAAGAAGCACTTGCTAGTTTGGAGAAGGTACTATAGAGATGTTAAGATCACCACATGTCCCTAAGTCATGAGAAATGCTTCATGATGATGACCAAGGGAGTAGTATTGGGAAACTTTGTGTCCAATAAGGGAATCCAAGTAGACCTAAATAAAATAGAGGTAATATCAACACTACCTATACCTTAGAAACAAAAGGATGCCAAAATCTTCCTTGGCCATGCTAGCTACTACAAGAGAATTATACAAAATTTTAGTAAGATTGCAACACTACTGTTTGTCTTATTGTCTAAAGATGTAGAGTTTTATTGGACACCTACTTGTCAACATGCCTTTGAAGCTCTTAAGGTATAACTTACAAAGACCCCAATATTAAGAGGACCAAATTGGACATTGTCTTTTCATATCCATATTGATGCTTCTAATTTTACAATTGGAGCTTTGTTAGGACAAAAAGAAGGGAATCTAGAGTATGCCATATATTATATCAATAAGAACCTTCAAGGGGCAGAGCTTAACTACACAGTTACTAAGAAGGAGATGTTAGTAGTAGTCTATGCAATCAACAAATTCAGACACTAGATCATGGGGTATTCTATATTCATCCATACAAACCATATAACAATTAGGTACTTAATGAACAAACCCGTAGTTGGAGGCAAACTTGTGAGATGGTTGTTGCTAGTTCAAGAGTTTGATATTACCATTGTAGACAAACTAGGAAAAGCTAATGTGGTAGCATAATTTCTCTCTAGATTGCCAACAAATTCAAAAGAGGATATTGTGGATGATTCATTTCTAGATGAGCACTTATTTTCCCTATCTCTACATACACCTTGGTATGCACACATAGCCAATTATCTAGTTGTAGGGAAAACACCACCACATCTCTCACCAAGGGAGAAAAGACATTTAGTTTAATTTTTTTTCCTTATTCATGGGTAGCTGTATATTTATTTTACATAGGGTCTGATAATATAATGAGAAGGTGCATCAGAGAAGATGAAGTTTATGATATTCTCAAGGCGTGTCATGATGAACCTTGTGGAGGGAAATTTGCATCAAAAAGGACAATAAGCCTAATAACAATGATAGCAAAATATTGAAGATTGTACTTGTGTCCTTGAACATGTACTTCATGTGTATCTAGGTAGGTTGAAATGACAATGATAGGTCTCTTTTATAGAAAACCAAATTGGAATGAAGGGCTAGGATTAAAAGCCAATAAGACATGAAAACCAATGGTCAAGATTGCTTGAGAAGCAATGAAATAGGGTTAGGGAAAATGAGGGCAAAGATAAGACTTGGTTAAGGATGGACGATTGAAATTAAATTATAAAATAACTCAATCAAGGGTGGAAATTAAATGAGATGTGAAGAGATAAGAATGACACGAAAAAAGAGGTTGTTGGAGTAAAATAAATAATTATAAAATTATTTAATTTAGGAGGGAGAGTGAATAATTAAATAAAAATGATTATTTAATTATAGAAGAAAGGGAAAAAGGTTGAATTTTAATTGAAATAACAATTTAATTAAAAGTGGAGGAAAATGATGAAATATTAAATAATTAAATAATTATTTAAAAGTGGAGGAAAAGAACAAAATATTAAATAATTATTTAATAGTGGAGGGAAAGGTGGAAAATAATTAAATAAATATAATTTATTTAATTATGAAAGAAAAAGCTAATGAATAATTAAACAATTATTAATAATAATTTAATTATATACAAAAAATCAAATTGGAATGAAGGGCTAAGATTAAAAGCCAATAAGACATGAAAATCAATGGTCAAGATTGCTCGAGAAGCAATGAAATAGGGTTAGGGAAAAAATAGGGCAAAGATAGGACTTGGTTAAGGATGAACGGTTGAGATTACATTATAAAATAACTCAATCAAGGGTGGAAATTAAATGAGATATGAAGAGATAAGGAATAGGGTTAGGGAAAAAATAGGGCAAAGATAGGACTTGGTTAAGGATGAACGGTTGAGATTACATTATAAAATAACTCAATCAAGGGTGGAAATTAAATGAGATATGAAGAGATAAGGATGACAATAAAGAGGTTGGCACAGAAAAAGAGGTGGCTGTTGAAAATTAAATAATTATAAAATTATTTAATTTAGAGGGAAGCGAATAATTAAATAATTAAAACAATTATTCAATTATAGAAGAAGAAGGAAAGTTGACTTTTCAATTAAATAATAATTTAATTCAAAAGTGGAGGAAAATGATAAATTAGCAAGTAATTAATTAAATAAAATTTATTTAATTTATAGAAGAAGAGGATAATGAATAATTAAATAATTAAAAATAATTATTTAATTATAGTAGAAAAATGACAATAATTAAATAAATAAAAAATATTTAATTATAGAAAGAAAGGGACATTAGTGACGTAAGTAAGTAAATATAATTTATTTAATTAATCAAAAGAAGGAAACAAAAGGAAAGAAATGAACTAATTAAATAATTAAGATTATTTAATTAATAGAGGATATATGACCTTAGACAATAATCAAATAATTAAAATTATTTAATTATTAGGGAAGAAAGGGAATTGACAAGAAAAAATGGTGTTCGGAGGTGAAAGACAATTTTTAGTGTCTACAGGAACATCTCATATTTTATCAAAGGGTGGTCGAAGCTTAATTGGAAGGGGGTGTGGGGTGGCATCTGGGCTACCACCCCGGTGATGGTGGTTTGGCATATATGGAGGGAACAAAACTCCAAGATCTTCAACGAGGTTGAGAAGGATTTTGCGGTGGTGTTCAAGGGTATAGAGTAAGGGTTGGTGGAGGTTTTAAATAATAAAACTGCTCAGAAGGAGGACGTATTCTACACCTTGTGGGATGAAGAAATGAGCAAAATTTGGAAAGGGCTGAAAGTCCCATGTGGCATAGGCAACATGACTAACAAAGCAAAACAAATGACTACCAAATGGTTAGCCCCCCGAGAAGCCCTCTAAAATTGAATTTCGACGGGGCCACGAAAGGTAATTTGGGCCCCACTAGTTATGGTTGCTTGCTTCGAAATGAAAAGGGTGAGATGTTGTGGGAAGTTTCAAGCTACCTCGACCTGGCCACTAACAATGAAGTTGAGCTAGTTGCATTGGTGCATGGTCTTTTTGAGTGTCAACAAAGGGGTGTCAAAGAGGTTGAAATCGAAGGAGATTCTTTGCTCAGTGTGAATGCGATCCGTAAGCATGACTCTTAGAACTTGAAGTTAGTAAGAATGGCATGGGAGATTTTGGAGCGCTTATAGTAAGGCCAATGGTGTATCTAGCAGTTCAAAATGCATTATCGAGGTGTGTCCGTTGGACTTGAAAGAGTTGGGGGATATTCTATTAGAGGATAAAAGGAATGGAACTATCATTACCTAGGACTATTCCATGGGAGTACCAGGGAACATGAGGTGCCTATGGGTGCAGAGATTGCCTGCAAATTTGTAGGCCACATATGCGATTCCCTCAAACTCCATCAACTGATCATAATTCGACAAAACTCGAAGGACAATATTACATAGTGGTGGATGCCATTTTAGTGAGATATCTAGTTGTTTTTTGAAGGAAGTAGTCCGATAGCTAGTCAGGCCGCAAATGTGGAGGGGAAGGAAAAAGGCACAAATAATAGCTTTCAATTATACGTTTGGCATCTAAAATGGCATTGATTTTTGAGGTAAGTTGTGGGTGTCTTTAGGTCTCATGCAAGCAACAAGTGGGGTGGCTATTCAGTTTGCGAGAGGAGGTAGCTAGGGAGGGTGTGATCAAGATCGTTAGGGCGACCACTTGGATGGGTAGATACATGATGAGACAATTTATGAGAAGTTCTTCACGAAGATAGTGCAAATACTGGGCTCACGTCAATGGGGTGTCCACTTTTCCCACCAGTTGGTTTCCTCTGCGAACAGGGATGCCGTAATGGCTGCACTTGATAACATTCCAATCTAGTCTATGAGTGGGTTGATGGCTGAAATCTTTGATGCTAGCACAATGGAAAGGGGCGGGGTAGCCAAAAGGGCATTGAGCCTATATAGGTTGCGGTTAGAAAATAATAACTTGAGTGCCTTCGAAAAATTGCTCAACACCAATGGAGATCTTTTTTCTCCCTCTTAGGTGGTGAGATGTATTGAATATGCAGGAGGCATAAAGTTTATCATGCACAAATACTTGTAATTCTTTCTTTCATCAATAAAAGGGAGCTACCCCCTAGGTAGAAGTTACCAAAAAAAAACCACATATTTAATTAATTTATTATTTTGTCCAAAGGGTTGAGCTTAGAAGGTTAAAACATTAAATTTTTGTTTTGAAGACTCAAGTTCAATTCACAAATAAACATTTATTGTTTTGAAGACTCAAGTTCAATTCACAAATGAACATTTAATGTGGAAATCTAAATTGTGATTCTTGGTCTTCCATAATTTATTTTTATTATTGAAATAGTTTATAATGTGAGTGTTGAAAAGAAGTATAAATCTATTTTTTTTATAATAATGCAATTTTATTACACCACAATTAAAAGAAATTAATAAATTTGATATAATGAACATTTATTGTTTTGAAGACTCAAGTTCAATTCACAAATGAACATTTAATGTGGAAATCTAAATTGTGATTCTTGGTCTTCCATAATTTACTTTTATTATTGAAATAGTTTATAATGTGAGTGCTTGAAAAGAAGTATAAATCTATTTTTTTATAATAATACAATTTTATTACACCACAATTAAAAGAAATCAATAAATTTAATGTGGAAATCTAAATTGTGATTCTTGGTCTTCCATAATTTATTTTTATTATTGAAATAGTTTATAATGTGAGTGGTGAAAAGAAGTATAAATCTATTTTTTTATAATAATACAATTTTATTACATCACAATTAGAAGAAATCAATAAATTTAATGTGGAAATCTAGATTGTGATTCTTGGTCTTCCATAATTTATTTTTATTATTGAAATAGTTTATAATGTGAGTGCTAAAAGAAGTATAAATCTATTTTTTTATAATAATACAATTTTATTACACCACAATTAAAAGAAATCAATAAATTTAATGTGGAAATCTAAATTGTGATTCTTGGTCTTCCATAATTTATTTTTATTATTGAAATACTTTATAGTGTGATTACTGAAAAAAACTTGTATAAATATTTTTTTATAATAATACAATTTTATTACACCACAATTAAAAGAAATCAATAAATTTGATATAATAATAGCCTAACACCAAAATATAGGCGAATATATATTCGAACTTGAACCCTAGAACCCCAAGTAAAACCTGTGTACCATCTATCCGAGCTCAATGATAAAAATGGGTAGTCCACTTGAGTCAAAGCACCAAGCACATGACGTGTCGCCCGGGCGCTCTAAAGCCCTAATCCGAAGATTTTATTGTACAATTTTTTGAAATAAAATTGCGCGAGGGCATACAAATAAAAGGAGAGCAAGAAGGAAAAAGGATTGTAACATAAACGGCCGTGAAGCCACCTGTAGCTCTGTTCTGGGTGTTTCCTGAAGATAAAATGGACCCTCAGAACAAGAAGCTCAAGACCCTCTCCAATGGAGCCTCCGTGCTTAATACTAATGGTAAGCTCTTCTGCTTTCTTCTTTTCTTTTTATTGGTGTTAGAAAACGCTAGACTCCCTGGCTTGATTTTCTTTGGTAGGACGAGCGGTTCACTATCCCTTAGCTCTCAGCCCCTGTAGGAGAGCTTTTCACTGCCCCTAGTTCTCAGCTCCTGGAGAACAGCTCACTATCCCTTTGCTTTCAGCTCCTATAGGTGAGCGGTTCACCATACCTCAGCTCAGTTCCTGTAGGAGAACGGTTCACTATTCCTGACCATTCAATACCTCAGCTCAGTTCCTGTAGGAGAACGGTTCACTATCCCTGACCATTCATTTTTCTATTTCTTTTTGACTAAGAGCGGTTCGTTATGGCCCACTCCTCTTCCTTCCCTTTTATCATTTTGCTTTCTTTCTTTTTTTCTTTTTTCCTTTTTTCTCTTTTTGGTTTGGTTAAGAGCGGTTCGTTCTATCTCACTCCTAGTCCTCTTTCCCCTTTTATCATTTAATCATCATACAAGCAGTTCACTCACTTACCCCTGTGCATGTTCAGCTCTGAACTCCTAGTGCTTATGTTCTCTTAGTCCAGGGCTTTGTGAACTGTCGACAATGATGTTAAAGCCCCAGTGAGACTCCTAAGTTGGAAATGGTCCCCGAAGATGATGTGATGCGTGCACAAGTCCCTGTTCGGTTGGTAAATTTTGGGTTCGGTAATAGGAGATTTTTATACGGTGCAATCTAAGTTGGGACTACATATTGGTTATAGGTTTTCTTTGAATGTATCTCGTAATTCCCATACCATTATTGTAGTGAGGTTTGAACATGGGATATACTCTTTTTGCCAGTTGTTGGCTCGAGTTATGGTCTCTTCTTGCAGCAAGGAGATTTGAGCTTGGCTGCATTTTATTTGTTTTTATTGAAGAATGAACAACTCGTGGGTGTATGAATGTCAAAATAGTTGATGTTATTCAGCTTTGTGTGAAGGAATGCGAAGTATTTATTTTGGGAAATTAGTTTTACACTCAAAAAGAATTTGGACCGTTTGGGAAACCCATAATTTTTACCGGGAGATTGATTTCAATAGGTATTTATTTTAAATATTTTTATTTTCTTTTGCTTGATGAATCTTTGGTCACCTGTTAAAGTGAATGGAATGGAATGCTAGCAAAGATATAAGCCAAGAAATTCTACGAGGACACTTTTTTAATATTTTTGATATTATTCTGCTTGATAAATTTCGGGTGATCTATTGAAGTTGATGGAATTGAATGCTAGTGAAGGTATGAGCCAAGAAACTTCTCTGGACGATCAATGGCCAGATGATCCTATTATATTTTTAATACATTTTTTCTTGATAAATCTTGTGTGGCTTATTTAAGTAGATGGAATGGGATGGTAGCGAAGACATGAGCCAATGATTTTTAATTGGAAGATCAATGGCCATCGAATATTATTTAATTTGATAACCTTAGGTTACCCATTCAAGTGGATGGAATAGATTGCAACTTAGTGAACCAATTAACTTCATCAATATATTGATGGCAACTTGACAATATCTTTGGTATTCTTTTGTTTGATAAATCCTGGGTGACCCATTTAAGTGGATGGAATGGAACGTTAAGCCACCATATGGATGGAAGCCGATTTTGGAATGATTGCCCTAGTTTTTATTAATTTTAATTCTATTTTGTTTGCCTAGTCGATCTAAGTTAGGTAATGCCCCCCCTTTTCATATGGAACAAAGCTACAATTACAAGGATAGAACAAAGAGTATTAGGATTGCAAGGATAGGCTAGAGAGTATTTTAATCACAACAGATTGTGATCAAAGACAAGTCTCAGAAATACAAAGAGACTAGTCAGCAAGGAGTAGTATTAATATAACAAGCATATTACTACCATTCAAATTCTACCACCACGAGAAAAGCAACATCAATGTTAGCTCTATCAGCCAACTTGTTTACAATTTGTTGGACATTCTTGATGTATTGATAGTTTGCCTTGTTCAAGCGATATTCATTATGGAGTGTACCACCCATATTGCCATGTTATTAGTTTTTAGAGGAGTTTATACATGATGGTGTACTAAAGTTATGCTGTTTCCTTTGTGTTCTTTTGCTTTTCAATATTGAGTGTTCAATTATTATTTTTGGATTGTTTATCATTCAAGTCGCTGAGGGGGAGTTTTTATTGAAATGTAGCAGTTTATGTAATAATAAGAAACTAAAACAAGCAAATTAATTCTTTGCGACAGAAAAGGAGTCAATATCGGTTGGTTTAGGAAGCAAATCAAAGGCTTGCACCAAATTTTTCAGGTTCTCATCTTAACCCACAGTAAAAATAATAGTATTTGTAAATTAATAATTGATGGTGTTCTATACCTTAATTATTTTAATGCGGCAAAGTATTGAGGACATGTAAAAGTACTAAGTTTTCTCATTAAAAATATAGTTTTTAACAAACTGTTGGTTGAAAGTGCTGATACAAATACCTGTTATCCTTTTATGATTATTTAGATTGAAGTCAAAATGAATTTTGTTAGTGTATTTGTTCTGTGCTCAATGACATTTGAATCACTTTATGCTTTATGACTAAGGAAATTGATCGAGTGTTTTAATGGAAAGTTCATGGCTAGAAATGTCTCGACAATGACACTTTGGTGCATGTTTAAATACTATAAAACATCATATATTAAGGAACTGTGATATCATTTTTAATTATCAATAGAGGAATAGGGGACAAAGATGTGCCTGACCCAGTTAAGGTTCTGGTAAAAGGACAGCTTGACAATGTAGGCATTCACTTTTGACATTTGTTGCTTCCAGCTATTATGAATGTTAGTTTCTCCTGGGCTTAGAAATTATATATTCAGTAATAATTTACAAATGTGGGGACGGATTCACCTTTTTGCCCTTCTCTAAACGAGGGCTTCTGCTTGATTTCATTTTGAGGAATCTCTGGATTAACTGCTTCAATGTTTTTGTTCACATTTATGTTTTAATTGAGAAGATTCCTTAACGAATTTAATTTTTTTGTTTTTTATCATATAATTGTGAATCATAGGATGTAATTAATCTTCTTAACAGCTATTTTGGTTGTTAATTGAACATGAGTGTACTGGAAGTGGCTTTGTCCCTCTTTCTGGTACTAATATCGCTGGCAGTGTGGGTGTCAAGCTTGTGGGTACTCTCTAGCTGTTAACTTTAGTTACATATCCCTTGATGGGGTTTTGTTCCACGTTAGCACTCTCCTTGTCTTAGTTTCATGGATGTGAAACATAAAAAAAATTCCTGTAAAGTTGGAGCTAATGTTTTAGATTATGCCATCGTTAATATTTCTCAATTGTATACATTCTCCATCATTCTTCATCTTATGTTTAATTTTCTTGACCTAGATGTTTGTATACAATTAGTACAAGTAGATTATGATTAGTTTTAACTTTTTATCTATGTATACTTGTGCTCTGTTACCTATTCTTTTAAGAATTGGCCTTCTTACTCCCAATGATATTTGACTTATATTTGACATTATTTGTGTTCTCTCATATCACTTTCACAATAACTTCTTGATAGGCAATGTCACCTACAAATTGTACATAAAAGTAGAACTGCTTGCTATACTTGTGCTAGCAGATCGTGATTAGTTTTTATCTATGTTTATCTATGTATACTTGTGCTTTGTTACCTATTCTTGTAAGCATTGGCATGCTTCCTCCCAATGATATTTGACTCGTATGTTGGCATTATTTGTGTTCCCTCATGTCACTTTCACACAGAACTTCATCAAGTGCAATGTTACCTACAAATTGTACATAAAAGTAGAACTGCTTGCTTTGAGGAGTCATTATATGAATCTCTGGAAGGTGATACAGGTATAGTCATGGATTTGTGTTCCAATGTCCCCATCCGATTCACAATGGATGCAGTAGGTGTAGGAAAGCTAGAACCTTAAGTGGGCCATATCCTTAACACTTTTTTAGTCATTATTGTCCATGGAGAATTACAAACAACAATTTTCTTATGCATGGTATTGTTTTATCAACTTACAAAGGCCATTGACAAGTAATAGCTTGAGACTTTTTCATACTTTGATGCAACCTCCATACTTATATCAGTGGGGGATTTTGCATAGATAACTGTACTCTAGCTCATTTGTTTTGACAACAGATGCTAATAAGCTAATTTTGGTGAAACTGTGGTCATGGATAACAATTGTACTAAAGAGCCATGATCAAATCTTCACTTCTCCAGTAGGAGGCAAGAAGTGCATAGTTCACACTCAATGCAAACCCTTTGGTGATCCAGATTATGCTGCTGCTGCCGATAGCTAGCTGAGACTTGTATTTCACCTTAGATTTGTAATGGACTTGTTTCACTTACAATATAGCCTCTAATGGAGTGCATATAATGAGTTTATTTCAGATGTTTTGCATGATAGATACATTGCATAGTGCAATCATCTTCAGGAATGAATGGGTAATAACTAATAACCTTAGTGTTGTCTGGAGTTTTCTTCTCTTTTCCGGAATTGAATTCTTACTAGATGCTTCTAATACTTGAGTGGAGACGATGGAAATTTGTGAGTGTTTCTGGAAGAGGGTTCTCATTATGTTCCTGCTATATGGTGCATCATTTAGGTTAAGGATCCTATTTTATTCACAAATTGAGCATATATTCCACAGTGATGACAGAATATATTGTTTTCCTCAAATTTAATGGGATTGTTCTCCAAGGTTGTTGTAGCATCCTCCAAATTAAGGACGAAACAAGTTGTGCTGGGAAGGTGTACAGGGCCTTAGTTATTTAGAAGCTGTCCATTTGCCTTAGTTATTTAGAAGTTGTCCATTTATAGGTGACATTTATTGTGTGATACACACATTTTTTCTTGGATCAACTCTAACACGTTAATGCTAAATGGGGATTCTTGTGATGTTTCACAAAATGCTTTATGGCATGCAAACGAAGATATCTTTGCATAAATATGATACCTGTTAACCTGAACTGCAATTGTTAAGCTAACTAATTCGAGATGTTAGGTGAGATTCTTCTTCCCTGTTAAGAGATTACAGGATGTTGTAAGGCACAAATTCCTCTCTATGACATACAAAGTAGGTTTTGAACTGTGGGTTACTAATGAAAATGTATAGTAAAATAATGGTCACTATTATTTTCACTTGTAGGAATTCGCAGAACACAATATCACATACATGTTATTTTTGTGTCTTTTTATTGTTTGGATGTAACTTGAGATATACTGAAGGCACAAATTTGAAATATTATATGTGCTATATCATACCATTAAACATATTTTCTCTCTGATGCACAGCTTTGTCAATATTTGTATTTCTTCTCATTGATAGTTGCCTCCTGCTGCAACAACTTATCAACGCTTCTTGTCTCCTATATGGTTATTGTCAATTTGGTTTTCAACTTTGAGTGTTGGGGCATAAATACAGTGCATTGTAATATTAATATCTTCACAACTATCACCATTGTTGTCAAGCTGTTTCCTGCATGTACAGTACATTTCTATCACTGAATTTTTAGGTTTTGAAAACATGATCCACTAAATGCAACTTTCCATGTCAACTTCCTTTTTGACTACCTCTTAATGCGACCAAAATGCTGTAAGTCAACTGATGGATTCTTAGGATGTGAATGTACTCTATCTAAAAATGAGAATACTTAACAGTGAATGTACTTTTATCAAAAGATGAGGAGACTCAATAGTTTTCCTAGGATTTCCTACATGGAGTATATTGATATTAGATTTGCATTTTCTTGAAATCTTTCACGTGACTGTAGAACAGCATCCCTATCATGTCATATGAGATGACAAAACCACAACTTATTGAAATGCATATCATGTTGTATGAGATAACAAAACCACAAGCCAATAAATGACTACCTTTTAAAACAACCATCTTTAAGGATGTTTCTAAGAGGCAGGACTTTGGCCATACTTGTTAGTTGTTACGATGATGCAAGATGTTTCCGAGAGAAAAAATGAAGATGCAAGATACCCTCCGTCTATTGGTAGAAGATGTGTGTTCATTCATGTTTTGAATTTTTGAGGGCTTGGATCTATCAGTGGTTGTTGAGTAATATCTAATGCCTGTTTTGGCTAACCATATAAGACTACCAACTCATTTTATGACTGCCTTTGTGAACTAGGAGGAGACTTTATATTCAATTACTGATGTAGCATATTCAGCTGTTTAATCGTCTTGCATTTTAAATTATTAAAGACAGTTTTTGGTCTCACATTTGAATGTTTGTCTGTTGTAATGCAGTACATCTGGGTGCCCATATGGTGAGGATTGCCATTACCTTCATTATGTTCCTGGTGGAGTAACTGCTGTATCTCAGTTGTCAAAACTAGCAAACACATTAGGACTTTCAAGAGAGGCAATAGGGTTCACCCCCAGTCTTTCACTATCAGATAAGTCAGGTCCTGTATCGGGCTACAAGACACGTCTTTGTAACCATTATGGTAGTGCTGAAGGATGCCAGTTTGGAGATAAGTGCCATTTTGCCCATGGAGAAAAGGAACTGAGAAAAGAAAATGTGCTTCCAAATGAGGTACCGCCATTTGGGATGGGTACTGCTACTACAAATTTTGGTGCTGGCTCTAAAGCAAATCCAGGCTACAAGACACGCCTTTGTAACAATTATAGCAGTTCTGAAGGATGCAAGTATGGAGATAAGTGCCATTTTGCCCATGGAGAAAAGGAGTTGAAAAAAGAAAGTGTGCTTCCAAATGGGGCAACTGCTGCAGCAAATTTTGGTGCTTCATCGAAAGCAAACATTAGTATTGCTGCTGCTTATGCTGGTGGTGTAATTGGGAAAGATGGTGTAAACTCGAAGAACATTTACCGTTTAACTGGGGTGAAGTTGACAATAAAAGACCATGAGTCGGATCTGAATTTGAAGACGATTGAGTTTGAAGGTTCATTTGACAAGATTAATCAAGCCACAGCCATGGTTCGTGAGTCAATTTTAAAAATTGAGTTACTCCAGAATAAACAATCTGGAAATGCTCAACAAAATCACAAAACTAGGCTATGTGAACATTTTGCTAAGGGTTCATGCACATTTGGGGATAAGTGCCACTTTGCACATGGTGCTAGTGAGTTGCGGGATGATTCCGCTTCCACTGCTCCCTCATTGATATAACTTTTCATTATGTAGATTTGTTTCTTTGAATAGTTCCTAATGTGTATTGTGCTAAGGTCCTCTGCCCTACCCGAAACTTCTGGCTGTCCAAAGATTTTAAAAAATATGCTTTGTTCAATTGATGCATAAAATTGCATGTTAATAAGAAGTTTGTTTTATATTCAGAAGGTTTCATGTAAACTTTTCCATGAGCATTAAAATTTTAAAGCATTTCTTTAACCTAACAATTGGTTAGTGAATATTACCTCTGCTATAGATTGTAGGGTAATTATTGGCAATTGCAAGATCCATTTGATTATTGATGCGTTTTTATTACATATTTTATTGAGCTGAATAATATCATCAGAAGACTGGAATGTTAAAACCAAAATCTTGCTTTTAACTCAAATTCGTGAAAGCAACTAATTACTAATGAACATTGTTAGTAGATTAGTTGTCTGTTAGAAGGTAACTGTTCAGATTAGTTGTCTGTTAGAAACTTAGAAGGTAATTGTTCAGATTAATTGTCTATTAGAGATTGATTAGTTGGATTTAGTTGTGAATCCTCTTGTATAAATATGTACTCGTCCCAATCAATTTAAATATAACACTCTTGTGTGTGCTCTCAAATCTATATGTATGTTTGTTGTTGATCTGCAGATCATCATTGAATACTTTGTTGTATTTATGATCTGCATAGTTTGTTGTATTTATATGCCTTCATTTGGTATCGCAGTGTAGGGGAATTTCGTCGCAGTTTGTTTGTTTGATTGCTGTTGATTTGGCAACAGATAAAATTGACGGAGAAGCACTTTGAAATTCTTAGTTGGCCTGTGAATCCTAAGAGAGCAGGTCGCCTCAAGGAGGAAAATTCTGTTTGAAGAAGGGTTGGTGGGTGTGATTCCTGCGTGGAAATAAGAAGCGATATTTTTTGAAAAGTTGCAGATTTCATTAGGATATTTTTTGTGTGGAGTTTTACTTCGTATTGAAAAGTGTAGAAGACAAATATAAAGCTGGCCGCCGTGTTGGAGGAATCGACCTTGGAGTTTTGGTTGGCCACCCTGTTGACTGAAACCATCTCTTTTTTGGTCGTCGGAGGAGCTGCTGACTTGGTCTGCGGTTGGTTGAATTACTTTGTTGGCTGTTGGAGATAACTCGAATTGCTTGCTGTTCCACTGCTGTTTTTTGATCCAAAAATTCATGCCTCGATCCAGCCAGCCAAATTATTGATAGGTCTCCAATTGGTCGGCCATGAGTCAGAATTTTTAGATAAAGTATTGTTTTTTAAAGGTTTGATAAAAGGTGAAAAATTCGAATTGCTTGCTGTTACACTGCTGTTTTTTGATCCAAAAATTCATGCCTCGATCCAGCCAGCCAAATTATTGATACGTGGAGCAATTGGTCGGCCATGAGTTAGAATTTTTAGATAAGTATGTTTTTGTAAAGGTTTGATAAAAGGTGAAAAATGTTAATTTTTCTGAGTTTTTTTGCATGAGAAATAAAGTAGGTAAAGTTTTTCAAAGTGATTTTTTAAGGACATATGGTTGTGAAAGAGCAGGGTGATAGAAGTAGGCGAGATTTATTTGATAAAACATTTTGAAGGGAGATTATTTTTGTAATTGGTTGGAGTGTGATGGCAAATCTTGTGGGTACACACGGACTATTGATTTCTTTTATTTATGGGACCAATTTTTTTTTTATAGGAGTACACATGCAAACTTTGTTGAAATCTAAGGATTTGTGAGAAATTGTCAATAGAGGGTATGAAGAATTCTAGGATATCAATGCATTAAGTAATTAATAGAAAATAAATTTTAAGTAAAATAAACAAAAAGATGAACAAAAAGATAATAAAATATATATTTTTAATTTAGGATGTATTAAGTCAATCAACCATTCCCAGAATAAGTGCAGTACATTCAAAACATGCATGAACTGTTTTTGTAAATTAAGGTGCTTGCACAAAACATTGTGAATATTAAAAAATAAATTTGAAAATATCAAAATGGGTTTAAATGAATTAGTAAATGAGGTTTTGACTAGGGTTGAAGGTATCATAAATCAATGAAAATTTTAGGTGATAATGTTGTTTCCATAATAGAAATTTTGATCTCACAATAATGAAAAATGATGAAGTGGCATTTTATTAATTGTTGAAGAAAGAATAAAAAATAGTAAAGAAACTTTAGAACAAACATTTGCATCTAAGGCAAACATAAGAAGTAAAAAATATGTTTTTATAAAGGAATATCATACCCAACTATGACAATGACTATTGTTCCAAGAAATGAGCATAGAGGTGAGTTTAGTCATAACTTTAGAGGTAGGGGCTATGATCGAGGAAGAGGTATTGGTTTTGAGGGGAGAAGTAACAATTATAGAGGTAGAGGTAGAGGTAGGAGTTAGGATGATAGTAGAGACAAAAGACATCCAATGTTTTTATTGTAATCAATTTGGCTATTGTTAGTTTGAATGTTGGCATAAGCAATTTGCTTATAATATTGTAGAAGATACACAATTTGTTTCTTTCCTATTTGAATACAAGTTTCAATGAAGATACTTTGTGGTATATTAATTCTAGTTGCTCTTCACATATGACTTCTAATGAGAATCTATTTACTAGCAATCACACTTTGGTGTGCAATGGGTACGTCAAAGAGGTGTGGAAGGTCAAGAAGGGAAAGTTTTGGTCTATTTTTTGCATGTATTTGTGTAGTACATAAGGTCAATTGGTAGACCATTTAGAAAATTATGTTGTTTGTGCAACAAAGGTTTGAATGGAGAAGTGATAGTTTCAAATCAACAATGCATCCACTTACAAGGATCCAAGCAAGACTCAAATAAAACCTTCAAATCAAGAAGATAATCAGGCTCCATAACCAAATGGCTCATGCTATGCTTGCAATAGGGAGAGAGGGATGGAAAGAGGGAGAAATAGAAAGGTGAAGAGAGAAATAAGGAGATCAAGATAAATAGGAAGATAGAGAGAAATGGATATGGAAATGGAGATGGAGATGGAGATGGAGATAGAGATAGAGAGGGATATGGAGAGGGGGATAGAGAGAGTGGGAGGAGAGAGGGATAGATAGAGATGGAAGAGATAAGTATATAGAGAGGGGGAGAGAGGGAGAGATAGCTCAAGATATAGAGATTGAGAGGAAGATAAGGAGATATAGAGGGTGATATAGAGAGATAGAGAGGGATAAGGAAAGAGATAAAGAGATAGGGAGATAAATGTAGAGAAAGATATAAAGATATATAGAGAGGAGTTAGAGGGAGATCAAGAGAGAAATATAGAGATATAGAGTAGGAGAGATAGAAGGAGAGATGGAGTGAATAAGAGAGATAGAGGAGAGGGGGGAGAGAGTGAGAGATAGCTCAATAGATAAAGAGGAGGTGATATAGATAAAGGGAGATATAGAGAAATAGAGAGGGAAGAAAGAGATACAAATAGAAAGAGATTGAGAGGAGTGAGCAGGAGATAAGAGAGAAATAAAGAGATACAAATATAGAGGAGAGATGAAGTGAATAAGAGAGAGGTATCTAGATAACGAGATATAAATAGAGGGGGAGGGAGATAAGGAGATAGAGATAGAGATAGAGGGGGGAAGAGTGAGAGAGAAAGAAGGTGACAAAGACAAGTAATAGGGAGAGGTATAGAGAGGGGGTGTTGATGTGAAATTGTCTTGTACCTAGTTAATTCACTCACTAGGGAATTAGGGGACATATTCACATGTTATGTTTACTTAGGATATAAGATTCCTTCTAGAAGTCTTAGTTGTAATATCTATATTTTATCTTATCCTAGGTTGTTATGAATTAGTTGTCACATGCTATAAGATTAAGACACTTGTCATAATCTTGTCTAATCCTATCTACCACCTTTCCTTTATAATCAAGGCATCCCATGTATATATTCTCTCTTGTGGAATATATTTTGGTCTAGCAACTGTTCTTGGGGGTGTTGGGGAGTCACCATTAACTCCCACAGGGGGAAGTTAAAGAGATGGAGATAGAGACACTAGTAGAATTTGACAAATAAATGACTACGTGACAAACTTTTAGTCACAACAACTAAAAATGACTAAATTCTACTAATTTCTTGCAACTCAACTATAAATGAGTAAATAAATGACTAACTTGGTCGTCGACTAAAAAATTATTTAGTCATACAAATAAAAATGACTAAATAGTCAGTCACACAAATAAAAGTGGGTAATTAAAAAAAATATTTTGAATTGAAAAATTATTGGCGGATGCTATTCATTCCCTCTCCATTGTTACAATTGAGAAATTATTGGTGGGATGCAAATATTTCCTCCACTATCCTTTCGTTAGTTTGAGAGCCGAGAGCCTCACAAAGGAATGTAAGCTCAAACTAATATCTTTAGTACAAAAAATCCTTCATCTTGTTCTCGTCGGATGCTCATTAATGAACGAGTTTGCCATGTATGAAGAGGATTAGGGTTTGAAGCTCGAGCCTTTTTGTAGACGTTTGATGGAGAATGGAGGACTTCTTTGGAAAGTATAACTTTAGGACACAAGGATATCGGTAATGTAGTATGACTTAGTGTAGACTTCTTCCCATATTTTGGTGTTTTTTGAGCTTATATTGAGAAGCCTTATAAAGCTTCCAAATGTAAGAGTTTTTGTTTAAAATGTCATGTTTTTTGTTTAAAGCGGTACATATGATGTTCTTCTTCACAAACATACAACTTCTCCTCACTCCTCATCCATACTCCAAGAGATCGAAACATATGCTCATTGTTGACTTCCTCTCTAATTTTTGGTAGTTGTGATAAAAGCTCCCAATAAAAGTTAATTGCACTCCCACAAGATTGCCACACCAGGCCCTTTGATCTAAACTTAATTTATATGGGCATTATCAAATTTTCTTTGCCTCATTTAGTGATAATGATGATGTTAATTCTTCAACGCCTACACTTTGATATGGACTTAGGGCTTGCTTCTACCTCCAACCATGGTTTCCATCAGTTTTATCTTCCTTCAAGATGTGTCTTCCTCTCACATGGTCATTTTCAATGCTTGTGATATAAATCGGGTCTTGTTTGACATATTTATGGTTTTATGATTTGAGGATCACCACACTAAGTTAGAATCTTCTGGTGTGCTTATTGGTCAACTAGAATTCATAGTGAATTCATGAAAGAAAAATTGCTGCACTACTTGTTAATTAGAAGTTTAATTTTTATATAGCTATAAAAGAGCATTTTATTGTTCATATATACTAATATAGCTATTCCTTGTGCAAAACTTGTCAATCATCACTTTGTTTTGCATTTCCCTTTTTCTCATCCTCTTGGCCCAATCATGTACTCCCCATTCCTATGGTAATTTCCTATTCAAATTATATTCCTTGCATTATAGGGGAGCTTCCAGGCATTCACTTTTCAGATTTCCACATACTCCCTCTCCCTTGCATCCCCATAAAAAAAAATTGGAGGGCTCAATAAAACATTGAACCATAGAGAGATGCATAAATGTGTCTGAATGTGTAGCTACTTCCCAAGTCAATGTATTGGTACTTGAAAATGTAAAGAGAAAATAATGCAAAATGTCTCTTCAATGGCAATAAACTATTCATATCCAGGTTTGTTTAGTGTTCTTTGATTTGCTTTATGTTTAGGAAAAATATGTTTTAAATGTCCCCAAATCTGGGGAGCATGCTCTGTAATCAAGGCATGTCCCAACCCTGCACCAACATCATATGGGGTACTGTATAAGAGCGAATTTGCACCCTATGTGCAATTCCCCTTTTTGCCTTTGTCCACCTTAGAAAACCAAGTTCAGAGGCTTAATTCCACCTAAGCCCACTGCTTGCATCACACTTGGCCCCTGTCGAGGATGCCTACGCGGTGTGCTTACGTCCTTGACAAATTCTTGTGTCTGGAGCCTACAGAGGTGTTACACTTCCCATTGGGGGTTGATTTGTAATGCCCTCGGCCGACCAACCTGAACATGACTGTTTTCTTCCTCATTACTTCATATTTAGCCCTTGAACTTGCATTTGGAGGTTGGAAGATCTCTTCACCACTTCTCGACTTCATACACAAGCTTCACAATCTCACTCCAAACACTTTACACTTCATAGCAGCAACATCAACACTCCACCACATCAGTAGAGCAAGTGTGGAACAAAACACCATTGCAGTAGAGGCTTGAGTTCCTCTCATTTTCTCCCCCATTAGCCTTGAGTGCTCTTGGTGGAGGTGGTAAGCTTTCACTCCTCTCCTCTATTACTTGGTTAAGTAGCATAACACTGTTTTGTAGTGCTTTAAGTGCTCTTTACTTCATTTCTACTTTTCTCTCTATCTATCTGGCCATCTGTGGAGGTGGGAACACCAGCAACCCAACAATTTCTCTCTCCCTCTTGTGTGCAAGTATTGAAGGAACTCACTAGCGGGAAGCTTCATCATCCGCACGGTTGTAAGCATTTCTTTCCTTCCTTCTCCTTATCTTTATCATTTACTCTTCACTTTATCTCAGTTCTATCACTTTATGCTATTTTACTGTATTCTAAGTTTTTAGCATTCGGAGTAGAAGTGGTTATTCATGCATTTTCTGTGATAAAACCACTCTTTGGTCCGCATGAGATGCCAGCACGCCGTGTTGTCGTCCGTATTCTGCACTGCCATCCTCTGGCCGAGAGCTTGTCAGTCTGTCCAGAAAACCTTTGTGCCCTGCTCTTTTGGAATTTGAAACTTCCGTGTTGTTCCATTGAGGTAATATAGGGCAGTTCGCCTCGTGAGGCTCTTTGAATGAAGAGAACTTGTGAGTAGCGAATTCCCCTATATCACAGGTACATACAAAAAAAATACCCAATTCAACAATTTTTGACCTAATGCAAATACCCATATAATGGTGATTGAGAGAGATCTGCATATATAATTTACTCTATACATATATACATACATTTTTATATCTATGTTTATGTGTATACACATATACATGTACTTGTGTGTTTGTATGTATATACACAGACACATATGCATGTACAAATGTGTAGATTTCTATATATAAAGAGATGAGTGTAACAATAATAGCTCATTGAAAGAATCACTTGAGTATTAAATATTCCAAGTGGTTAATCCTAAAAGAAAAGATATCTAATAGAGTGTATATATGCATGTATGTAAGTGGATATGAATATGCATGAAAATGTCTGTAACAAATACATATTGAAACATATCAACTATAAATATGCAGTCTATCTCTACCACATAAGACATCCTTTATATAATGGTGTGTATATCCCTGAACAATCAATATGCTAGGTGACCAAGCAGCCAACTCAATAACATTGCAGAAAAATTCCTTGCTTAGATTATTAGGGATTTAGGAGTTTACATTGCCTCCAATATACATATTCTATTTACAAATTTACATAAAATTCTAGACATTTTTCTTTTCATGCTCCCATATTTCCACATCCTCCAATACATTCAAATATAAACTAATTGGGTTTGAAACAACCTTTATCTTTTTCTAATTTTATTCAGGTAGTACAATTAAAGTTTACCCTCGATTAGTTTTTCTTGGTGCTATGTATTTGATCTACTGAATATATTAGATAAAATTTGTGTTTTTGTCAATTAAATGAATAAATGTACCTGTTTTCCATGTAATTTTAGAACATGATTGTAGGGATTGAAGGATAAGTTTGTAATTTTGAGGTTGCTACTGCTCAATCTATCCCTTAAGGACTGTCATGTTTTGTCTCTTGACCAAGCATCTCCAAGTGCTATCCCACTATCCTTTGACAAAAACTGCTCACTACCTTCCTACCAAGTATCTCCAAGTGCTATCCCACTGTCCTTTGACAAAAATTGCTCACTACCTTCCTTAACACAGGCTTGTACTTGTTTAAGATAACACTATGAATGTGTTTTTCTATTCACTGTCTCTTCATGAATTAATATTTGCATAAGCTTCCTAATGTAGGAATACTAGATGCAAATGTTACAAAGCTTTGAGGCTGTCCTCCTTAATGCTGTTTCAGGCATGTTATCCATCATAGACCTCTTGTGCACGGTCTACTCCTTTTTGACATCAAAAGCTATGTCCTCAAATCTTGGAAACTTATGCATAATTCCATGAAACCAATTTGTTATTGCACTTCCTTCAATCAAGGAATTGAAACATATAGGCACCAAGCCAAAGAATCCCTATCCTCAAGAATAAGGACATACTTAAATCTGTGATTACCACTGTAATCTCTTTGTCACTGAAACCTACTTGCATAGTGATTCTCTTGAGCATTTGACCATCACCAAGGTCACTAGACAAGGCTCCACCAAAGCTTAAATACTTACAAACCATAACACAATGGCCTCTTGTCATCACTCCACTATACAACTCACACAAGGAATTTTATCTTTTAAATCTTGGAACGTTATCTTTGAAGCAGTGACTAGTGTTAAGGAATGCTATCTTTTGGTTGCAAGCTGTCATGATCTAGATAAAACACATATCCATAAGATTCATAAAGAATTCAAACCTTAAAAACCAATTAAAATTTGTTCTACTAAAAAAGAGTTGATAAATCCTAAATTGTCACAACTTGTTGAAAATGAACAACAAATAAAGTATAACATGAATGCCCCAATGTATCATTATAGAAAAAGAGACTCTCAAGACATTTTCTTTTTTGCATGGGGTTAAAATCCAAACAAATGCCTTGATTCATGTTAGTGGATATTTATAACAATGTAGAGTCTATTAGTGATGACATATCAAGAAGCACGATATGACAAATGACTTGAACATCCTCTTTGTCCTCTAAAGCCCTAACTTTATCTCCTTTGTCTATATTTTTATAGTTTATAACAATACTTATTTGAAAGATTGGAAAACAAATAAATTAGGGATGTCTACTAAATGGATCCAAAGAAATTGATGATAACAAAAATGGAAGATGGGAAACTCCTAAAATTACAATTGAAAAGACACTAGATTGTAATAAATGAAAAAACCTTTTAAAAACAATCCTAATTTAAAAACATTAACAACAATTTTCACACCAAAATTTGTTCAAAATATCATAATAACCACTACATTACACAAACTATAAAAAAAATAATACAAATAAAATCTACCCATGAATAAATATGAAATACTAAATATTAAAAAGTGATATACATGTAATAAACAAAACCACAACAAAAATACAAGAGAAAATTAAAAAAAAATGCACATAAAAAAATTGATTGATAAGCGTGCACGCTGAAATGAGACTCTAATCACAAAAAAAAATAAAATAAATAAAAATTTCAAATTCAAAGAAAAACGTGGACATAGCACAGAGAAAACACAACATGGACATAAAATTTTGCAATATAATTTCACAAAGGAAAAGACAAAACTATCTCTTCTTCCTCATAGGAGAGCCCATGCAAAAACATAGAGTGAATACTAGTGGAAGGAATTTATCAAGTTTAACTTTTTTAATTGAACTCCCATTTGAATTTCAAACATCTTTGATTTTTCATTACCTCCTCAATAATGTAATTTTATTTTTTCCTTTTAAAAATTCTATCTTTCTCTCGCAAGTGCCATGAAAGCAAGGTGATGATAAATTGCAACTCAAGATGACCAACATGCTGAAATAGGTATGTCGTCAGCTAATTCATTACTTTTTGACATTGGGATTTGACTTAGCTAATTGAATCTTTGAGACTTTTTGTTTTTGTTTTATAAACAATTTCAGTATTATATCATTTTATAGGAGATGCACTAGGAAAATCTAATTAAAATTGACATTTGTATATTAATTTCTCAAATGAATATGTGAAAAACACAAATTACTACTTATAAAATATGAGCTATTTTCCATTATTTTCCATGGTAGATTTTGTCTCTATGAATATTAAAAGCTATGAATAGTGATAAGATCTTAGGTCTGTTAAACCCTAGCACCTTCATCAAAATCTATGGAGGTTTTCCATGTTAAACCTTCTTAGACAAGGTAAAAAAGAAGTCATTGTTATCAAGTCAAAAGACAATAACTCAAGTAAATGGTTTGTGAAGATAATATGAACGAGTTTCATGACAGTCACAAGGGCAGTCATAAGTATGTGATGTTTCATTGAGGACTCACAAAAGATTTCTCTCATGAATAACAAAGAGCAGTATGACAAGCCTTTCATGGCAATGTTGTTTAAAGAGTGATGTCTCTAAGAGATTTGAAAGGAAATAAAAAAGAGCAATGGAAAGTACTAATAAAGAGCAATTGTTTGAAGGAAAGAGATTACCAAATAAGTTGAAATAGCCAAACCAAGCACCACCAAAGCAAGAGAGACACAAGAATTTGTTAAGGGGAAAAAACAAGAAAAAACCCCAATATTATGAATGGAGGCAAAATGCCTAAAGAATAATACAAAGAGAGAGAGCTTCAGCCTTAGCTTGCTTGCATGAGTCTTAAAGAATGAGAGGAGAGGCACCTCAATAAGTAGAGGTGAGAAGAAGGAGTTATAATGTAACTCCCAACTCAATGAATGCCACCATTCATCTATGTGTGTGCAAAGTGTCACCTCTTAAGGAGGTGGTTACAAATATTCCTTAATAAAGGAATTAAAAAATAAGCCATCCTCACACATGTGTGAGATGACAAAAGACAAAAGACTTGTAGGGATTCCTTTGGAATATTCCTACAAGTTAATAAATAATTACAATTAAAGAATAACCTTTACCAAGTAAAGATTAATCTTCTAACATCCCCCCTTAAGCTTTACTTGGGGAGGTTACATCAAACCCTTCAATGGGTTGTAATCCAAGATTTTTACAATGGAAGAGAAATTTATCTTTACAAAGAGCTTTGGTGAGAATATCTGCAACTTGATCTTCACCTTTACAATACAAAAGAGAAATTTGCTTGTCTTCAATTTGCTCTCTAATGAAATGATGTTGAAGAGCAATGTGCTTGGTCCTTGCATGAAAAATTGGATTCTTTGCCAAAGCAATAGCACTTTGATTATCACAATATAAAGGAGTAGGATCCTTTGAGGTAGACCCAAGTCTTAAAGTAATCTTCTTAACCATAATGCTTCTTTAGATGTATTTGTACAACCTTTATATTCAGCTTCTGTAGAACAAAGAGAAGTAGATTGTTGTTTCTTACTATTCGATGAGATTGCACCTGATCCAACAAAGAAACAATAACCACAAGTGAATCTCCCATCATTGTGACCACCTCCTAAATCTAAATCAGTATAACCTTTTATAGAAAAATCACAATTTGAATCATAAAAGAGACCAAGATTAAGAGTGCCTTTAACATATCTTAAAATTCTTTTTGCAACTTTAAAATGAGTTTGTTGTGGTTTAGACATAAATCTAGAAACCAATCCAACACTTTAGGTGTTTTCCAATTTTGCATAAAAATAATAATGTAATAGGCCCAAATCACTCATTTGAAATTGTTGATTGAGTTGAGACTTAACATCACTAAGCAAAATGTTAGAACTAGAAGTGACAATTAAATCATCAACATATAAAATAATAATCACAATATCATTTTCACTATGCTTAATATATAAATTTGGATCATTTTTACTTTTAATGAAACCATGAGATAGAAAGAAAGGATAACCCAAATTATAAAATGTCAATATATCTAAACATTGCAATAATAGTTCTAGGTTTCCTCTCACTACATCATTTGTTGTATTGTAAAGGGAAATTGTATCAAGATTAATAATAAAGGACTTTGAAAATTTGTCCTAAAGATGGTTTTATAAAAAAACCATAGTGCCTTAGTTAAAAAAAAATTAATATCAATAGTCCTAATAATGGTATAAAAACCATATTGCCTTCAATAAAATAATGAAACATAAGAGTTTCAAGAAATTGATCCCCATCAATTAAGAAAATAGATCTAAGTTCATCATAAATAAGTAAGTGCATACCATCAAAGTGGATGGAAATATTTTCCATGGGTCCCAAAACTCCAATGAGACTTGATAAAATATAAGATTCATTATAGATAGGGCTCCCTATGCAACATTACTGCAAATGCGTCTAGCGCATAAAATAAATATATAAAGGCTCCATTGAGACTTGATAAAGTGATTAATTTGTAAAACATATATAGATGGAATAAATCCATCAAGAAGGCAAATACTCCAATGAGCTTTTAATTTGCAAAAATATAGATGAAATAAATCCATCAAAAATCCAAATTTACCAATAAGGCATAATATCATATTAATGAGACACAATAAAATATCAAATTCCCTTTATCAAAACAACATAATTGTAGTTGAGAAGGAAACACTAGGTTTGTTTTAAATATTACAATAGATCAAGACTTAGGTAGAGAGAATGATAATTTCTCAAGCCACAAATCAATCCACCTTAAGTTACAAATAATAATGATAATAATATTAAAAAAAATTGTGATGGAATAATGGGAAATGCATACTATGAAGAGAATAATTATTAAGTATAAATAAGTCATTTAAGACGATATTCATGCATTCATGACTACATGAATATCCCCTTTTCATATTCCAAATATAATTGAGTAAAACAAGTACACTATTATTGGGTTGATCAAGTCCAATAATAAAGTACTTGTGAAGTTATTTAAAAAACAAACTTTTTATGTGAAGTAACATGTTGAGATGCACCTGAATCATTAACCCATTCAAAAGGTTTAGAAACATTAAAACTACATGTAAAAGCACGTCTAGATTGATTACCATTGTTATGAAACTGTTGATTATTTTGATTCATAGGCTTTTTCTCATTTTTCTTTTTAAAACAAGTATTTTTCCAATGACCATCCTTATTGCAATAAGTGCAATGTGGTCTCTTAGAAGAGTTAAACTCTCTAGGATCATTGTCATTATTATAATGAGGTTTGAAATTATAATGTTGTTGTTTAGATTGAGGTTTAAAATTTTGCTTATGATTAGACAAGAAAGCATGTTCATTAGACTTAAGAGTACCAAACTGAATTAACTTAGCCTTTTCTTATCTTAATAAATCACGAAAAATATCATAAGTTAATTGAGTAGCTAAAGAAGGAATAGCTAATTGAGCATGAATATTAGTAATGAATTGTTGAAATTGTCTAGGAAGATACTTTTTAAGAATAAGATGAATTAATCTAAGATTATCTAATTTAACTCCTAAACCATCCAATTGACAATTTAAAGCATCAAATTTCAATAAAAATTCATCCATAGATTTAAAATCAGAATACCTCAAATCTTCAAGTTGATCTTGAATTTGAATTTTTCTTGATTCATTTGTACTATCATAAATTGTTTTGAGTTTGTCCCATGCTTCATAGGCAGTTGTACATGTCCCAATGTGAACATAAAGTTCGGGTGACATGGAGATACCTATGAGGCCAAGGGCTTCTTCATTTTTGAGATTCCATTTTTCATTTCATCTTTGGATGCAGATGAACCTGGTTTAGATTTAGGATCTGTAGCTACATCTAAAAGATGTTTAAACCGAAAAATAAAGCATATATGAGTTTTCCAAGAATGATAGTTAGAAGAATTTAATTTAATTTCAGGAATTAAAGTTGACATGATTGCCAAAAATAAAAAATCACAACTTTATGAGAAAAATAATAAGTATTGTAAATATTTGCTTACAAAAAAAAATACCACTTTTGATTAAAAACAATCTCCTTTTAGTTAGAGAAAAAATAAATATCTTATATTTGTAAAATAATCAATCTAAAAGGATATATAATTAAATAATATCAATATAAATTGGATTTAAAAAAAATAAAAAATTAATTGATTTAAATATAAAATTAAATTAAGAATATAAATTATGAAAAATTACTAAAGTTATATAATATTAATTTAAAACTAATAAATAAAACTACATTAAAGTTTTAAAGTTATAAACTAATAAATATGAAATGAAAGATTTAAAAGATTAAACTTTTTTTAAAACCTTAAAAATAGGAAGATTCTTTAAAAAGAGGAAAAACACATTTTTCATAAAAAGAAACTTTTACCTCCTATGTGGGAGGGAAAGATTTTTCATTTAAAATGAAATCTTTTTTTTAAACAAAAGAGATTTTACCTCTTTTCCCTCTGCTTTTTTTTGAAAGGAAATAGAAAAGAGGCAAGTAAGAGGTGAAGTGTGAGGAGAAGCAGCAGCAAGGGTTTTGAGAGACGAAGCAGCAGGCCAGAGGGGATATTTAGCAGCTTTTTCGAAGCAGCAGGCCAGAGGGGATATTTAGCAGCTTTTTCAAGGGCCAAGATTACAACAAAAAGCCATGGTTCGAGCAACAGAGGGGCAAGGGCTGCAAAAGTTTTTTTATTTGAATTTATTATTTACTGTATGCATAAAAATTTGGGTTTTAGATATTTATTTATTATTTAAAAAAAAACTTCTGTAAGAAGGTGTCAAGTTTGAAAAAGAAAGATTTATTTGATTTATTTGAAAAGATCTCTAAACTAGGGTTAGAGCTTAAAAAAAATAATTTTTTTTACAGAAATTCGAACATGCAAAGATGCAAATATGCAAAATATAGAGATTTTTTTTTTAGAGATTTGCAAAAAGCAGATTAGTCTTTTTTTTAAAAAATAAAATAAAATTGGAACTAGGGTTAGATCCGTAAAAAAAAACAAATTTATTTACAGAAATTGATTTTTTTTACAGAAATTTGAACATGCAAATTATGACATACAGAAATATATTATTTTTTTTAAAAAGACTGAACTATAATCCTTTATTTGAGGGTTTCTAAAAATCTGCAAAAGAATAAACATGCATGCAAATTATAATGGATTTTTTTATAGATCTAATATACAGATTTGCAAAAAAAATAGATTAGCTTTTTTTCTAAAAAGAATTTCTGAACTAGAGTTAGAGCCCCTAAAAAAATTGATTTTTTACAAAAATTTTAATATGCAAAAAATGGATTTTTAAATTTTTATGCAAAAATAAATAAATAAATCATGCATGCAAAATATATTGCACAAATTTGAAATTTGAAAAACTTAGAAATATTTAGATAAGAAATCCTGCACAATGGTTAGAAAAATATATCAAACAAAAAACAAGATTAGACTTTTGGCTCTTCTCTTTTTCTCTTTGAGTGCCTCCAATGGTGTGTTGAAAAATCTGGTAAACCTTCAACAATGTAGCTCACAAAATATTAGTAATACCAAGCTCTGATACCATGAAAGGAAATAAAAAAGAGCAATGGAAAGTACTAATAAAGAGCAATTGTTTGAAGGAAAGAGATTACCAAATAAGTTGAAATAGCCAAACCAAGCACCACCAAAGCAAGAGAGACACAAGAATTTGTTAAGGGGAAAAAACAAGAAAAAACCCCAATATTATGAATGGAGGCAAAATGCCTAAAGAATAATACAAAGAGAGAGAGCTTCAGCCTTAGCTTGCTTGCATGAGTCTTAAAGAATGAGAGGAGAGGCACCTCAATAAGTAGAGGTGAGAAGGAGTTATAATGTAACTCCCAACTCAATGAATGCCACCATTCATCTATGTGTGTGCAAAGTGTCACCTCTTAAGGAGGTGGTTACAAATATTCCTTAATAAAGGAATTAAAAAAAAGCCATCCTCACACATGTGTGAGATGACAAAAAGGACAAAAGACTTGTAGGGATTCCTTTGGAATATTCCTACAAGTTAATAAATAATTACAATTAAAGAATAACCTTTACCAAGTAAAGATTAATCTTCTAACAAGATTTAATAAGATTTTTGTAAATATAAGTGAATCCTAAGATTATCGTGAACAAGAGCATATTCTTTGGCATAGGAGTATGTAAGTGATTTCTATCTCCACATTGTGAGTGTGAGTAGAAGGTAGTATATAAGGATTTTTATGAGACACTGTCTTGAATTAGGCCTTAAGGTTTTGTGTCATGAAAATGTTGCAGATGATAGTTATAAGTTAGGGACTGTATGACAAGTATGCAGGAAGGATAGATGACAAATAATCCATAGGTCACCTGTGCAAGTCACAAGATAGCCTACATAATCACACTTACAATCATGATAGAAGTGTTAAACATCTTATTTTAAAATTTCAAGATGCTAATGGATGAGTTACAACCTATGGAAAATATAAAAGAGGACAGTAAACAAATTTCTAAAAGTAGTCTACAAGTATATGGTTGGTGATAAAGGACAACATAAGAGACTGTTAGAGCATGACAGGTTAGAGGAGAGTATTAAGGCAATCCAAGGGTCTTAGGTTATTTCCTAGAGTTTGTGAGACCATAAGAATACACATGATCTAATAATACAGTCAAATTCCCTGTAACACAAACACGGTGATAGTCTACATTATCATGCAACGATTAGTCATCATAGCGAAGAAGCATATCATAGCCATATGTCTGTTGAAAAAGGTAATAGAACAATAATGAGGTGTGACAAAGATATTAGTTTCAAATGACAATATTCTCTTATTGCAAACATAGGAACAACAACGTTACATTCTAGACTTGACTCCCCTGACTCAAAACCTATGAGTGAAAGTGTGAAAAGAGTAAGGTTTGAATTTGAGAGAAGACCAATGAAAGTGGTATCAAATAGTCATATGCCAGTGGCATCAAAGGAGATATCATAGTGTTGTATGAAGAGCTATAAATCAATAGAGCACAAACAATTTCTTGAAGGCAATATAAAAGTCGTAATTGAACAGTGTTTTCAAGGAATTCATGACAATGGTGTAAAGGGTGACAGGTTTTCACTATGGACTATGTGAACATGTTTCAATCTAGAGAATGGTGTTGTGCAAAAGACCACCACAACACCGCAGGGTGGTTGTTGTGCCTTCGCAGTGATGTGGGGAAAGCTCCCCACATCACTGTGAAGGCCCAACAACCACCGTGCGGTGTTGCGGTGGTTGTGCAGAAGGTTTTGTGAAGGCTTACATTATTCCTCTTCTTTGATCTGTATGTGATATGCAAGAACGATGATCTGTTTGCTCATAGATTTTAGATTGTCTTTGCCACTTAATTTTGGTCTAAAATACATCTAATCCAATTTTGAGCACATCTTGATTCTATCGAAATGTGTTGTGAGCAACTCGCTGGTTGTGAGTATCTAGAGTTGCACCCCATGTTGACGAAATTGAGTATTTTAATGTCATCTTCCATTTATGTAGCGGTTAATGAACATGGTGGCAAGAGAGGGAGTCAAGTTGTGGTAGGGAGGCGTGAGATTTGCCCAGATCAAGTGAACTTGTGGGTGGTATTTTATGTAGCTCCAGTGGTAGGCCATAACGATTGTTCATTTCAGGAAGGCCAAGATACTCAAGATGAACTCCGTAAAAGAAACTTTAGAGAGGAACTTGAATGAGACATGATTGGTGTTGCCTACGTCCACAACCTCTGGGTTTTCAAGTCAATGTTATCTTGAATGGACAGTCCCTAACAAAACACTACTGCATTCACCATTACCTTCAATACCTAAGACTATTTCACCACTCATCTTCATGCATTGACACCTCTGTCATTACCCTCAATGCCTTTTCATTTGCCACATTTGATATAAAGAGCCTTGTTTAGGTCTGTTTGCTGTCCCTGCACTTCACAGTCAACATTGTATTATACATTGTCACTTAGTGCTCAAGGTTTGGATACTCATCATAAAATGTGAATAGTGCCTTGAAACCTCCACTCATAGATATTCTTATAAAAACTCTTAAACTGCCACCTATGATCTCATGATGACTTCAAAACAGGGTGGTAACTTGTCCTAAAGCATTCCAAATCATGGCTATTTGCTTGGCTCTAAGGGTCTTTTGGGTGTTAGTGAAGAATGCTTTGATTGAAGACTTATGCATGAGCTACCTCTAACCTTGATCCTACACTTTCATTTCACAATATCCTTGCATATAATGTCATGGTTCAAACACAAGGTTTACACTGCTAGAAGCTTGCCATTTCTCTGCCTAAATGCAATCACGTAGCACCCCATCATGACTGCCTTTCATAGTGTAAATGCTTGATATGATACTCACTACTTTCCTCAAGGGTCAAAAATTCAGCCTCCATATACCTTGCAACTATCATTTGTATCTTCTTGCACAGTCACTGTGATGTGGGACTGTCTCCAACCTATGATGCATACATTGGCCTCTTAGGCATAGTCAACCATGACAGTGTTCTGATTGTCCTAAAACTGAATATGACTGCAATCTTAATTGCTATGACCATCACTTTGTTTATCACTACTACTGTCAAATTTCCACACTTGAGGCACTCTCTAGGGATTGGTTGGTCTTGAAACCCTAAAGGTTGATCCTCACTTCCATTTCATTACCACTCTTCAACAAAATACTCACTGCCCTTTGATCTCTTTGTGGTTGGCAGCATAAGGTTACTGTCCTTCCTTCAACCCAGGTTTGAAATATCATCATCCTACAAACTAATAGCACTACTTAGCGTTTGCTAAAAGATTTGTATTATAATAGGTGTTAGGTTGATTGTAGCTTTGAATGCAACTACATTTTTAACTCATAAGTTTGATGTATGTATATGAAGTGATTGAGGTGTTTTTAATATTAACTACAATATTTGAATTGCTTGTCTTAGTAATGTGAATCTAATAGCATTGCATGTAATTCCCTTATTCTTATTCATAGAGTCTTTTGTATTGTTCAACCAATCTTATCCTTGTGTGTACTACTATTCACTCTGCCTCTAGCTGAACACTGTAAGTGTGATAGTTGTAAGGTTTACTTTCAGTCAAAAAGCATAGAAAAATTTATTGCCTTGAATTGAAGTGCATATCAGTCTTTTTCCCTAGGTGTATCCAAAAAGACACTTATTTAGTTTAGTTTAGCATGATTGCGAACCATCTGGAACACACTGTACAAATTGTAAATTTAAGTACATATTGTGTAAATTAGGATATATTTTGTGATGAACTATTGCATATAACACCTAACAAAGTTGCAAGAATGATATTTGTGACATTGACCCTAAAAATTGGTGGGTAGAAATAAAGGTTAAATTGTTTGAAAAATTTCACTCCATTTCCCATCCATTTGTACATTGTTGTTAAGGTATACAAGTTGAAGTAGGTCATCAAGAAATATATCAAAGCTTGTTCTTCCACATATGGAGTGACCTTTTGCTAGGTTGTCATTGACAAAATAAATCCCTTTTCACATATTGTTGAAGTACCATGTACCACAGTCCATAAAATGATATAAGCGTAGACAATGAGACCATTGGTGGTGTAAGTAGCCTTCTCCAGTTATCTTTGATTGGATTAGTGAGGATATGACCATAAACTCATTATGATTTCCATTTGATTAAAATCCCTTTCTTTTGATTTGGTGGCTGTCCTATGTTTTATTATACTGATCAACTCATCTATTTCCCATGTTTTTTGCATGTTGTCACTTGAAAGACGCAAAATAGAGACTTCAAATACTACTTTAATCACAACAAAATCAAATTACAACATTGAATGGTTGAATTTGAGTTGAACAAACTTGAGTGCATCTGATACGTATCATATAGGGGAAATGAACTCCTGACACCAGTCTTCAAGTTTAAAAGTCACTTGTTCACGTCAAGCAAGTCTTGAGTGAAGGCTATTTTTCAAGACTGTCTTTCGTAACCCCATATATAGTTGTATTACTTTAACATATTCATTGAACCCAAAATCCAATTACCGATTATTTTTAACAGTTTTTGAAATTTTAGGCAGATCTTATGGGCGGAAGAAGTAATGGTCATTATAGAGGGAGCATCATCAAGACTAAGGATTGCAATGGACAAGAATAAGGAGCTAGAAGACAATAGAAGGGTAAAAATGGTAAACAAAGGTTGAAAATCTAAGAAGATATTTAAGAATGGTAAACAAAGGTTTAAAAGTGATAATTTAGAAAGAAGCAACTAGATTAAAAATTGTGGTTTTTTTCTTTTGGGGTGTGTATATAAATCAATATTTTTTCTGTCAAGATTTGTTTTCTCAATGATTTAATTGGTTGGGTTAAAAAGCGTGATTTGCATTTCTTTATATCATATGAGAGCCTTTATTTTTATTTGTTTTTATAAAGAATGTTGAAATGAGAAAGAAAGTGAGAAAACGTTGCTGAGCAAGTCATTCTGGACCTCTGGTTATAGAGCTTTTCTTTGGGACCTTGAAGTGAATTTTCCTAATGTGGAGATTGCTATCAGGCGATTGGCAGTTACAAACCTCATGTTGTGGTAAATGTCTCGTGTCAACTAGAAGTTATTTAATCTTCAGTAAAAAAATGGTGGAAAATTTTGGTTACAAGTTGTTATTGTCCATCATAGCATTATACATTTTGATCCTTTTCTTTTGGAAATTCTTTTCCTAGAAGGATTTTCAGTTTCCATAATGAAGTATGTTATTATTGTTAATTTTAATATCAGATTAAGTGTACATAAATGAATTCAAAAAAATCACACAACACAACAGATACCCTGAGAAAACTCTCCTCCTGAGGGAGAAAAACCCATCAACAATATATCACTTATATATTGAGTCTCAAAACAAAGTTTCCTTTACAATGAAGGCCAATAAGAGGGCCAAGAAATAAACACCACAATCTGATGCAATTATAGAATTACAATGATGCAATCTGCTAACAAAAGACTCAACCTCCTATAGATCTCAATCTGCTCTTGAAACAATTCACACTTGAATGAAGGATGGAAAATGAACTTTCTTGATGCACCACAAACATATGCAAAGATACTAACAATGTAATACAATTTGCTGATAATATATCCAGCCTTCTATGGAAACTTGATCTTTTCTTCTATAGAATTCGCACTATCTATGATCACTTATGATGAACAACAATGGATGATAGAATGAATGAACCTCATCGAATATATATACAAATGTGGAGGGAGAGACACATCCTTTGAAAACATCAAGTCGACCTCCAAACAAGAGAGATGACTCTTAGATAATCGTGTCCCATCATGAGGTCAGCCTCAAATAACAATAACTAATGAATTCACATTCATAAAGCATATAATGTTGGCCCTTTTTAGAGATCGCTTCTTTTCTTAATAATCATGCCTCTTCACACTGATGTCTCTATAAATTAAATAGCCTTAGGCTATTATTTAATTTATCATCATGAGTAAAGGAGATCGGTTGGAAGAATATGACCGACATTGCCATTAACATCAACACTTCCTCTCAGCTAGGGAGAATACTTCCAACTGCAAAAGACATATTACCTCATTATGATGTCTACCACAATGGCTACACCCATATGTGGAAAGGAGAGATATCACCTCATCATGATATCAACCATCATGGCTACACCCATGGATGGTATGTACAAGTCCCCATCACTTAACATGATCTTGTCACCTCATCGTGACGTTCACCATGGCTCTCCCAGAGGGTGAAAACACAAGTACAAGAAAATCATCACAAACTCTCTCATGTGATGCTGTCATCGAGTCACACACATGACATCCACCATGGCTCTCCCAGAGGGTGGAAACAAGGGCTTTCACCTCAAACTTCTCTTGTAGAGAAGAATGCATTAACAAGGGATTTCACCTCGAACTTCTCTCACAGAGAAGAACTCATTATCAAGGGATTTCACCTCAAACTTCTCTCACATAGAAGAAATCATTAAAGAGGATCACTAATACTGAGAATCTTTCTCAGTTAAGGCTGTATTCTCCACCATACCAAGCTTATCTCGAAAGTACACATACTTTATCCTAGAAGGAGGCTTGGTGAGAATGTCTGTCGTCTGCTCATCAGTGCTGATATACCTCAACTATATAGCTTTCCTCAATACCATATCTTTGATATAGTGGTATTTGATCTCAACATGCTTGGTTCTGTCATGAAACACAGGATTGACAGAAAGCTTCACACAACTTTGGTTATCAAAATGAATGATAGCAGGCTCCATTGATTGTCCAAACAATCCTGCAAGGAGCTTACGAAGCCACACTGCTTCTCGAGCTGCCACACAAGCTGCAATATACTCTACCTCTACTGTACTCAATTTGCTATAGATGACTGCTTCTTGTTGCACCAGGAAATCATGTAGATCCTAAACTGAAGCAACATCTAGAGGTGCTTTTTCGATCAGTGACACTCCCTGCCCAATCAAAATCAGTAAAACCTTGTAGCTCCAAGTCCACATTTGAAGAATATCTCAACCCATATCCAACTGTGCCACACAAGTATCTCAGGATATGTTTTGCTGCGACAAGATGTATTTGTCTTAGTTCACACATGAACTGACTAAGTGCACTCACATCATAACAAATATCTAGTCTAGTGTTAACTAGATACATCAAGAACCTAATCAACTATCTGTATAGAGGATCCACCAGATCTGAACTAGCTGTAGCCTCCTTAACCGTCTTCTTTAGGTTCAGTAGGCTCCCTCTGAACCTTTAAGTACATGCATCAACCTTCTGAACTCATTGCAGATCACTCTATTTTGAATAGGTTTGCGGAGCTACCAATATCAAATCCAGATGAACGTCTTGTACAATTATGATCTCAGTAGCTGAAGAGGTCTTTCAAGGATTTAACTCTTGGCCTTGCAACACTGCAACCTTCACTTCTTCTCAATGAGTCACAAAACTCCCTCTTGATCCTTGCTTTAGAGATTGCAAAGAAGTCTTTTGGAAGTGAACTCCCTCTAGCCACCAACTCAGTCCTATGGCTGCAAGTTGTGACTTCACGCTTGATCATTTCTTTGGTTGGCATGACTTCCTCACAAGATGCCTCAAGCTTTTCATCACTAAGCAATCTCTCATCACCTTCTTGCTTCTAGAACTGTCTTGGAAGCATTTTAGAGAGGGATTACTAACCATTTATAATTATTCAAAGAAATATCAAGACTAGAATCATACAAAGTTTACTATCTCAGGTTATAGCATGAATACATGAGAATTTATGTACAATATTAAAACATGAATAAATAAATCAGCCTAAAGAGAAATATATCAAAAAATTAGAATGAAGGGCTAAATAAACTTATCTTTATATAATTTTGATATAACTCTTTCTTCCATCTTTTACTCCTCTCAAGAGTGCCAAACTCAACACAACAAAAACAATCTGCACAACTACATATTTCTTGAATGCATTATGCAGTTAGCATGTAGAACCAACTCTCTCCAAGAGTTCAAGGCTCAATCACAGTTCATGCATTAGAGAATGATATCGACGTGACCAACTAATCACCATCGAAATTGAAATTCTCTTTTTATTTCAGAGTCACACTCAAAAATCTTCACAACTAGCATGCAATAAATGAATTTTACAAAGGATCTTATGCTAGTGAACACAATTCAAGAGAAACAACTATCTCTCTTTACTAATTACAAGATCCAACTAAATGATATAATTCAACAAACAAAGAATACTTATCTCTTTAAATATTCTGATGGATGCACATACTGGACATAGTATGATATGCTGCTTCTTGCGCTCAGATCAACACACAACCTTCATAGCTTGAACACAAGCCCATGAATTAGAATAAAAATTCCCTAGAATCCTTTTGAGGGGAGATCTCATCCACATCCACAAATGAAGCATGCTGATTAGGCCTGGTGGGGCAATCCTTTGCAAGGTGACCAAACATATCACAACGAAAACATTGGACTTTAGAGAGGTCCCACTTCTTGAATGTGGGAGCACCATCAACTCCTTTATCTCTATTCCTTTTGAAATATCCTTTCTTTCCATCTTTCCCTTTCTTCTTCGAGGATTGAGTGGAAAGAACATGAATGTCTTCATTTGTAGAGCTACGACCAATACCTCTCACAACCAACCTAGACTCCTCTTGAATACAGTCTGCCCTCAAACAATCAAACTTGGGAAGTTTTGATCTCGCGTTGATTCCTTGAATATAAGACTCCCAAGATGAAGGAAGACCATTAAGGGAAAGCATGGTCAAATCCTTGACATCAACAAAATGACCAATAGTAGAGAGTTGATCTCTCAATTCAGAAATCTTCATGAAGTAAGCAATGATAGATTCTCCTTCTACCATCTTAACATGATGAAGTTATTGCTTCAGTGCAAGTGCCCGACTGGTGTTGTTGATTTTGTACATCTCCTCCAAGGTTTTGAACATATCTCTTTCCGTATTCAACTTGGAGACAATCAGAACAATATGATCCTTAATGGAATCAACTAACTTCTTCTTCACCTTGATATCTTTCTTCTTCCATTGAACTTTCTCTTCCTCATCTGAAGGCTCAAGAACTTTGCTCTCCACGAACTCTGCCAACTCATTTTCTTCCAAGGTGAGCATGATTCTGAACCTCCATGAAGTGAAATTTGATGCTCCCTCAAGCCTATCCTCAATCTTCAAACCGTTCACCATCTTGATGAAGAGATAGAATTAATCAACGATGAGAAAGAGGAAGGAGAGTATCGCTATGATGCACAATTTGATCTAGATCTTCTTCACACCCGCTCTGATACCATGTTAATTTTAATATAAAATTAAGTTCACATAAATTAATTCAAAAAATAATCACACAACACAACAAATACCCTGGGAAAACCCTCCTCCCGAGGGAGAAAAACCCAACAACAATATATCACTTATATATTGAGTCTCAAAACAAAGTCTCATTTACAATGAAGGCCAATAAGAGGGCCAAGAGATAACACCACAATCTGATGCAATTACAGAATTACAGTGATGCAATCTGCTAACAAAAGACTCAGCCTCCTACAGATCTCAATCTGCTCTTGAAACAATTCGCACTTGAATGAAGGATGGAAAATGAACTTGCTTGATGCACCACAAACATATGCAAACATAGTAACAATGTAATACAATCTGCTGATAATATATTCAACCTTCTACAAAAACTTGATTTGTTCTTCTACATAATTCGCACTATCTATGATGACTTATGATGAACAACAATGGATGATAGAATGAATGAACCTCATCGAATATATATACAAGTGTGGAGGGAGAGACACATCCTTTGAAAACATCAAGTCGACCTCCAAACAAGAGAGATGACCCTTAGATAATCGCGTCCCATCATGAGGTCGGCCTCAAATAACAATAACTAATGAATTCACATTCATAAAGCATATAATGTCGGCCCTTTTTAGAGATCGCTTCTTTTCTTAATAATCATGCCTCTTCACATTGATGTCTCTATAAATTAAATAGCCTTAGGCTATGATTTAATTTATCATCATGAGTAAAGGAGATCGGCTAGAAGAATATGACCGACGCTGCCATTAACATCAACAATTATGAGTCTTTATATATTTCATTAACTGACTATTGGCATAATCAGAATTTGTGCTTGGTTTATGTAACATGCAAACCTATATGTTCAAATATGATAGTGTCCATGGCTAGTGGAAGAAACATGAAATGAAGGTCAAGGATGAAAAAAATTTACTTTTTGGTGAGACACACATAGTTGTATTTGGTTGCAGGTAAGTCATTTTTAATTCTTGTAAGTTAAGACCATAAGGTATTTGTAGTTGTTATCAATGAACATATTTGTGTTAGTTTTAACTTTTGTTTTCATCTCTTCACATTCTTATTGTGAATTAAAATTTTCATTGATTGTGGAAATTTTTATATTATAATAATCTTGCTGATTATTTGTTTTCTCATATTGTTGCAGTGTGAAAATCTTGCTGAATCAGAATAATTTATCTTACTAAGGGCCATGTTTTCTCATATTGTTGCAGTGTGAAAATCTCGTTGAATCCAACTCTAATATTTGTTTTCTCATATTATTGCATTGTGAAAATCAGAACATACTCAAAGGTTCTTAACAACTCTAATAGTTGTACCAAGGGCCATGTTTAACAAACCAAATGCAATTGCTAACTTTTCACTATGGTGGCAGATAAATGATTCTTTTTTCTTCTATTCCACAACATTAAGTAAAAGTCTTGAATTTGGAAATACCTTGCTACCTTCATTTTCCAAGCCAATTTCTCCAATTTTGCATAGCTCTCCCATGCTTGCGGATGTGATTTGTCTCCTACAGTTTTTTAATTGATTTATCTTTCTATTGTGTTTGGACTTACTTTTGTAAACTTGCCATAGACAATGCACTTTTATTCCTTCTGAATTGAGACTAATAGTAATTTTGTTGGTTGTATTGAGGCACAACTTTATTCATGGCAGAAAAGGCAACACCCTATTGCTCATATCAGATGACACGTTGCATATAAAGGAGGAAAGATTATAGGGTTATTGTTGATTGCATTGAAGGAGAGAGCTTTATATATGGGACACGATCAACACTCTCCTTCTTGGATTCTACACATTACAACTTGTTGCAAGAAGATTGCCCATGTTGTAGAAGTTTTAAGAGATGAAAGGGGCATGTGCTCACATTGAAGGGCTCCAAGCATGCGTTTCCATCATTGCAGAAGTTTTTTGGGGAAGTTTCTTTCTTGTCATTTCTGTGCATTGTAACTCAGATTTCCAGTCTTGTGACTGAAAATAAAAATTGTAATACTCTATTTCTAAGCATTTTTCAAGCAAGATAGATATTTCAGACTTGTGCAAGTTGTAAGAACACCTTTCTTTTAATAAAGTTCAATGATTTTTCCTTCTTAGTGGCTATCTTATTGTGTGCAATTGATGATTGATGTGTATTTATGTGTTTTATGTTTAAATCCTCAAATATCAGTCAATTAAAATTACTAAATATACTACTAATTGATGTCAATTAATAATTAAATTGACTAAATATAATACCAATTGACAAAAATTAGTGAACAATGAATAAATATGACTAAATATATGACCAGTGAAATTAGTGAATAAAAATGAATAAATATACTATCAAATTGATCAAAATGATGATTAAAATTAATGACTAAATACACTACCAATGGACATAAATCAATGAATAAAAATGACTAAGTGACCAGTTAACAACAATCAATGATAAGCACCTGGTTCATAATAATCAAATAATGGCGAGTGCGAGTCCAGGCAGGAATAAGAGGATTTTGAATTCTTTTGTGTTTGTCGTAGATGAGGATGATTCTGATGATGGAAAGGAGGATTCTGATGACGATGCTACTCCTTTGGACCTGTCGCTTCCCTGTTGCTTCTATGCATGGGTGGTGGGATTTGTCTCAGGTCTTGCTGCCGTTTTGCCTCTCCTTAGGCCTTTTCTTGTCTTTGGAGGGGTGTTGTCTTGTTGCACTATTGGCTTTGGGCCTGGTGAGTGTATGTTGCTTTGGTCTTTGTTTGGGTGGTTGTCCCTAAGGTAGTGACTTCTTCTCTGGCTAGGCTCTATTTTGTTCAGGGGATTCCTTTTACTTGTGAGTGCTTGTGCTTGGTATTTCTCCTTTGTTGGGTGGGGGTGTCCCTTTTTTGTGCTGCAACCCCTCTTTTTTGTCCTCCATTGTGGTGGGGACATTGGCAAAGTGGTGGTATATAGTCTTCTGGAACTCTTCTCTTCTATTTTGGAGTCAAGTGGCTTACTTTTCTCTCTCAGGCTGGACCTTTTCCCTCCGGTGCTTGTGCCTGGCTGGTGGTGCCCTGTTTCTATGATTCCCTCTTGTAGATCCTCCTTCCCTTTTTGTTGGGGGTGTTTGGTTTCTATTAGAAATATCCTTTGGTGGTCATGGTGTCCCAACCCTGTTTGGTTGTGGATCGTTGAATCATATTTGCTCCGCTTTGTGGGCTCCATTGATTCTATGGTTGATCTATTTTCGGTCTCAGGTATGACTATTTCAAAATACTATTGTAAATCTCTTTATCCTCTTTCCTTTTTACCTTTGAAGCTTGGGATCTATTGGAGGAGTCTTTTCTCTTTGAAGTTTTTGCCATCAAGAATGGTTTTCTCAAGGAAGATACTCTTTGTAGTGGTTGTGTACCTTTATTTGCTTCTCTACTTCTTGAGGTTTGGGGTGTTGAGAGTTTTTGGACTCATATTGGAGTTGTCCTTGAAGTTTATTTGGAGTGGTAGACCTTTTTTGGATTTCTGATTCAATTTGTGGATGGAGTTGTGTTGAGTGCTAAGGGTGTTGTGGATCCCCTAATTTTGCACATCATGGTAATATTGGGGCTTTATTCAAAGTCCATCTTGATGGTTCTGTTGTTATTGAGGTGTGCTTTCCCTTTGGAGGGTGCTTTAGCTCAAGATTTTTGCTGGTTGAGCTGCTTCATATTGCTTTCTTTTGGTACTTGATGCTCATGTTTCCATGGGATGAGATGGGTTTTCATTCTACCAGAGTGTCGACTTCCTATTGGGTGCTACATTTGGGGTCTCCTATGGAGGTGGAGATAGCTCCTACTAAGGTGGATTCCTCTCCTATTAAGGTGGAAATAGTTGCTGTAGTTGCAGTGGGTTGTCCCCTTTCTTTCTGTTGGTTTCTTTTGAGGTGGAGCATGTTTGGGCAGGAGATTGTTGGCTCTCATAGTTTTTTTTCTCATTTCATCCTCTCCTATAAAGGGGAGCTCTCTTTTATTGAGGAAGAGATTGAGTTGGTGCGTTGGGAAGTGTGGTGCTTCAAGTTGGATGTTGTTCCTTTGAGTTTTGTTGTGCTTGCAGACTCCCTTTCTGTAATGGATAAGAGTTTTTACTAGAGCTATGGTTTTAAAGGTGTTGTTGTTTGGAAGGGGATACTTTATGGAGGTGTTGATGGTGTTTTCTGCATAGCAAAAACTCAAACATAATATAATATCCTATCTCTCTTGAAAGGTGAATCTCTATTAGCATGCCTCAAGAGATAACCCCAAGGTCTCTAATGTCAGGTCTTGAAAATGCAACAAAACAACTTAGTGATAAATGTGAAAATGCTGGTAATCACAAGGGTCCTTACAAACAAAGTGCTGAAGCTTTAATATTCATCAAATATGGAAACAAGGGTGATGCTTTGTGGATCTTACTCTAACGATGATTAAAAGAAATAGAAAAAGATAAGGTTTTGAGAGAGAATTATCTGATTTAAAACCTAAGATCAATTATGTAGATAATAGAGTGTTCAATATGGACCAATCTTCCCAAAAAACCAATCTTTGCTTAACCAAGATTGAATCAACATCACAAAGACAATGCAATCTCCAAAGGAATCGAATGCTTTTCAGATTGAAAATATTCAAACATTCATCCAAACATTCACAATTGAACTTTAAGTGCAAAATATATTAGGCCCAGGATAACTTTACACAACAATCCACAATCAATATATCACTAGAAGTATGGACTTGAAGATTCCTCAACACCTCAAACACTTTATCATAAACATAAATGAACTACAACTAGTTCTAAGATTAATCATAAAACAACTTAGTTAAAATGAAATAGACAAGTGTCACAAGAACCATGCACAAATGAATAACACATAGAAGAACACCAACGATCAATGTCTTCACTTGCATTAACTCCACCAAAATTTGCAACAATTCAAGTTCCTCAACATGTAACAACTCAATAACTATTAATTATTTACTTTCCCACTATCCACTATTAGCTATCAACCTTACAAATGAGGAGGATACCTCCATTTATAGCAATCTCAAGTTAGGTCGGCCCAAATTAGTGTTTACAATTAGGTCGGCCATATAGGTCAGCCATGACACCTTTTAAAATTTCCCTAATTTAAATTTACAATAAAATACTACGAGGTCGGCCCCCAAAGTCAATTATAAGATTAAATAAATTTTGGGCACAAATTTCAAGGAGCAGCCGACTTGTATCTTTGCCTAGCTTGATGTAGATGACACAATTTTCAAGCTTTTCCAGCTTGGTCATCCCATTTATCCTTTTCTTCTTCCTTTCTTCTAGAAATTTCTTTAACCTTTTCAAGCACTAAGTCCAAATCGGCTTGAGTTGGGATGGAGATTAAATTAATCCTGGATTTAATTGAATTTAGTTCTTTTTCATGTTTAACTAAGTTTTTCTCTCAATCACAATAAAGACCCTGATATCTATCCAAGTTGGATATGTAAATTGCAACATCTTCTGGTTGGTCTTTCACTATTGGACCATTGTCTCCAGGTGAATAGATCTCATGCCACCACTTCTGTAGCTATCTAACATTCAAGTTCTTCTTCCCAGGTTTCTTCCTTCCAGTAACAATCTCTAAGAAAGAAATCCAACTATCAAAAATTTCCTTTATTTTGTTTTGAGCCTTTGATATCTTCTTTGGTGCTTTCATTCACAACTCATTTATGAAGTTGAAAGACTCTATCCATTCCATATCCTTTCCAGTACTTTCCACTGTAAGAACACCCTCCTTGATTAATACCTTTGTGAGTACTTCAAACACTTTCTCAAGTTCTCTAATAACAGTATCATTTGAATTCTGACACATTAAGAAATTGAACCATGTTTTCAGAAAGAGATTCCTTTTCATGCATTTGCAAAACTTTCTCAATCACGGTATCACCTCTTTCACTCACACTGTGCAACCATTCTTGTTTGTCTCTCACAAAGGACTTCAATCTTTCAATTTATGATACTATCTTCTTTGATAACCCTTTAGAGAATGAGGACCCCTCACTACTTTGTTCTTGTATTGGCTTGACTAGATGTTGAACATACTTGTATACTTCTTTCAATTGCCTCTGCAATTTCTCCTTCTCCTCAGTTTCCTTATCCAATCTTCACAGGATGTCCTGAGATGACTCTTGAAACTCTTCCTTTTCCTGCTCCTTTGTGGTGGGACCCAAATTGATTGCTTGAACTTTGTAATATGAGGGCCTTACCTTATCCTTATACTTATTCTCTGCAGGAGTGGCAACATGGATAAACCTGTTATTGAACTCATCCTTGGAGAATTTGGAAATAGTTCTTTCTCTCTTTCTCTCCTTGGGCTGTCCCCAACTTTCTAGAAATTTTTCCTAGTTCGAAGTCTCATCCTCCACAATTATTGCTTTTTGCTTCAATCTCTTTTCCAACCATTCCGGGGCAATGGGTTGTTCTGTTTCTGCATCTTTTTCTGGAACATCTTGTTCTGACTATTTTTTGGAAGGACCATCTTCAATATTTTCTATATTCACATCATCCTTCCCCTATTTGTATTGTTCCCCATCTCTATCATGCTTATCTTCACTTTCATCTTCTGTATGTGGCATATCAATGTGTTCACTCATTGGAACCTGGGAAGGCATCTCAACTGTCACTTCTGAAGTAGTCTCTTTTTTCTGCGCCTCTTCCTCTTCTAGCTGCTTCTTAAAATCACTTAGTTGTCCTCCCTTTGGTGTAGGGACCTCTTCATCTGACATTTATTCTTTAGGATTAATAGGAATATTCTCCTCTTTTTCATGTTGTTGTCCAGGATCACTAGAGGTATTACCCTCTTCATTGACTTGTACATTGTGAACTGGAGATGTAATAGGAAAATTATCTCCTGTAGCTGCCTTTTCCATATTTTCATAAGATCATTAGTAGGTTCCTCTTTAGTGGCTACCTTGTGCTCTTTATTCACTTCCTCCTATGGAGTTTCCTTCTGATTAGGAGAACTTATCCTCACACACGCTTGTGGTTTTTCTCTAGAAATTTCAATGTCAACCATAGGGGCTCGAGTAGTCCCTTCATTAGTGACCTTGGTCCTCTTAGATTTTTCCATCTTCTGGCCTTCGACGATTATCTTTCTTTTCTTGGAGGGTTGTGGATCCTTAGTATCTTCCTCAATAATCTCCTTTGAAGGCTTCCTTTCCTTTGCTACTGGCTACCTCTTTTCTTTGCCTTTATCCTGACTTCTGGTTCTCCTTTTGATAATAAACTATGATTTATCCCCTTCCCCCTCTAAAGGGATCTCTATTGTATCATCTTTAGAAACTTCTTCTTCTTCTTCTTCTAAATGAGACTCAAGGTATCCCATCAAGTCATAGGTGAATTTAGTTCCGTCTGCTTCCAAATCCAAGATCTTATGCTTTACCCATAACTTGGAATATCTCAAAACAGAAGCATTAATCACATTAAGATCTACAACCTCCTCCTTAGACCAGTTGATAGGGGGAAGTGTCTTATCCTTGTACTGCTCATAGTCATGGTACTATAAGAGCTCTCCATCATCATCTACCTGGTCGGGGGCATTGGAAATTCTATGCAATCTGATCATTTTCAAGGATAACCTTGAGAAATTTCTTCTAATCACTTCAAACTCATCCCTACAATTGGCCCAATAGTCCTCTATGTGGATTTTATACTTGTATTCCCTTTTGGCCTATTTTTGAGCAACACCATAGGGGTCAAAGTTGTCCCTATTTGTGTGTGAATACAAATTAAAATGTACCATCTCCTTTTCAGAATAATGAGCACTCTGGATGGAATGGTAGGCTTCCAAGACTTCAATTCTTAAAGGGAATTCAGTTCCAAGTCTTGGTTTGTGCATATCCTTTACCACTATGTCAAAATCCACTAGTTGCCTAGCTACTTCCACCAGGACAAGTTTATTGGTTGGGTATCTAGGTAATCTCAATGGCACTGCTGGTGATCCTTGTATCCTAATATAAGAAAAATTATGGAATTGAATAAACCATTGGCCATATTTTCTTATCAACTCCATGGCCTTTGTTGAAATTATCACATGCAGTGCATCTTGCAACATCCTTGCGATGTACATGTAAAAAGAATAATTTACCCTCTTATAATTTGTTGTGTTGAATTGAAGCTGAGGGAAAAGATCACAAATTTTGTCTTGGCCAAGGGCTCCTCTGCAACTCAACCCTTTATACTTATTTTTCCTGTCCAACATGTACACTAGGTAGGATGTCATAGTGAATTGATTTTTATCCTGCACATTCCTTAATTGCTCATCCAAATTGTCACTTATAACACCTACCCAATGGTAATGAATTCCTTTCACAATATGAGAAATGACATAAAACATCCAATTCTTGAATATGAAAGCATCTTCTAACCCCATTACTCTGCCTAGGAGGGTAATCATATCATTATTGTAATACCCCTCATACTATTTAGACTTATTATTTTCTGTGCTTGCTTGGATACTATGATGATACTGTATTGTTTGATGTGGTTAGTCAGATACTATGATGATACTGCTATTGTTTGATATGGTTAGTTTAGATGCTAGACGATGTTATTTCATTTTAGACATGATTACCTTATATGACATTATGGTTGATTATCTGTTAATTTTAGGAATTGTGATATGATGCAATGATTTAAATTAATATGTTAGGAGGTGATTGTTAGTTAGAAATGTAATTCTGTGATTATGCTATAATTGTTAGAATAGGTGTGACGGAGGACAATATAGCATCACTCGTTCGCGAGTGCCCTGTTATGTTGCAATTCCTTCTCACAATGCAGTAACTTGTTTTAATGCTTTGATATATATATGTTTATATGCACATGTACACAACTTCGTTTGTATGCAGGATTGCAGGTATAAGTCTCGATTCCACCTGCTTCGGCAGGACAGGGCGAGCACCAAATAACCCAACGGATAAATGTTGATACAGAGGTGACGATGAAGTCCTCCCGTTCCATGATGTCAGGTCGTCTCATTGTTGGTATAGTTGTTGATTTTGTGTAATTGTCGTCTTTGTCTGTTGTGTTTGTGTTTTGTCTTATTTTACTATGAGGGCATTTACAGTTATGTCTAGTCTTTATGTTTGAAATAAATTATTTATTTTAATGTTGGAGTAAATAATATTTAATTATTTAAATATTTTAATTATTTTGAAAATCATATATTGCAATTAAATAATAATTAGATAATAAATCTGCTTAAATTATTTTAATTAATTAAATTTGGTGGTGGATAATTATGTGAATAATTTATTTAAATTAAATATATAATGTGTGGTGCAAGAAAAGTTACAAAACAGGAATTAAAGTAATTAAAACAAATAAAAGAATTAAAAGACAGTGTGAGCCAATAGGGTTTGAGTGTTGAAAAGAAAGCTTGTTTTAAAGATTGATTTTTCCTTTTATCTGGATTTTTTTTGAGGAGAGCTTTGGAGAGATGAAGAATATATTTTATTTAACTATGATTTCTTGAGGGTTCACACACACACCCAGAGGAACAGAAGTTGAAGTGCTCAAGTGAAGGTGGGTTTCGTTCTGGACTAGGATTGGAATCGGATTCGAAAGCATCAGAGTCAAGCAGGCATCTTCGAACTTGCATTGGACTCCAGGTTCCTCTCGTTGTTCTCTTCTCATACACCTTTTTGTTTGTTCTGAAAGAAAGAAATAAATGTTTTTAAAAATAATTTTTGTAAATGTAGAAGAACCTCTGTTGAAAACTGAAACTAGAGCAAATCACTATGTTAGAAAACAAGGAAAATTCATAGAAACTTTATTATTTAAAATATTGTTAGATCTAGAACCAGATATTCTGAAACATTTCAATCTTTAAACATTAGGATTATAGAAAGATGATTTTTCCTTGTTGAAAATAATAAATGTTTGAGACTTTATCAGTATATTAAAATAAGAGGAAATGTGATTATTGTTTTATAATTTCCTTGTTTTGCTATACCTCTGTACTTGTACCATATTGTATATATATATATTTATTTTGTTCTACTGACCCAGAATATATACCAGAATATATTTTTACATTGTCTGATATATATTGTCCTTTTCCTTACCTAATGTGAATATATATATATATATACTCTGGATTATTTTAGTTCGTTTTGTTTTAAAAGATTTAATTTACTGGTCCGACGGCCGTACCGTCGTCCCTTGAATGTCAATTTTTTTTTGATTGAATCGAAATTGTTTTTTTCGTCTTATATTTTCGTGGCAATCTGTATTGAAATTTTGTTTTTAAAAAAAAAATTTATTATTGGCAAGGGAGGCCGAAGGGACGGCCGAGGCCGTACCCTCGGCCCCACCCCTGCAGGTAGTACTGCCCACGGCAGTCTTAGACTGCCGTGCGCAGCAGTCTTAATGACTGCTGTGCGCGGCAGTCACTAAGACTGCCGCGGGCAGTCAGGGCTACGGCCCTTTTAATAAAGTGCTGTGGGCTTTAAATTTGTTTGTTTTGTTTTTTTTTAATTTTTAGTTATTTATTTATATATATATATATATATATATATTTCAACATAATTTTATTTAAGTTTAGTTAAAATAAAATAATTATAATGTGTTAATTTTAAAAAAATAAAAATAAAATTAATTAATTAGATTTAGATATTGGTTTATTTATTTTGTGTATATGCACAGATATATATATATATATATTTGAGAATATGAATTATTGGGTAATTTATTTTTAAATGAAATATAGTTATTTAAATTTTAAATGTTAATTTATCATTGTATGGATCAAGATTGTGTCTCGTTCTTTTTCTCTAAAATGGGCAATTTTCTTTTAATTAAGTTTTGTTATTGAGCATTAGTTAATTTATCGTTTTGATTAAACAATGTAATAGACAAGATTTAGTCGGTAACGGTGTCGGTAGGAGACAACCATAGCGAGTTATTTAAACAAAGAATGGAAAACAAACTTACTGGTGAAACCTTGTATTGTGATGTGAACCTTTCTTGTTATGTCGTATGTGTGCCTTGTAGCTTGTGTTGAACCGTGGGAACCCTATCGTATTTTAACCTTAGTCCAGAGGCATGTTATTGTTGAAGTTGTCTTCATTATACCTTTGGTTTCGAAGCTTTGTAACTTATGTTTGGAAGGGTTGGACGTTTTCTTATGATAGTTTGTTACGGATTGTCGCGAGAGGAATACTACCTCGCATGTGTGGTTTTGATTACTATGTCTTATGATTTGGTCCAACCCTCGTTGATTTGAGATATGTTAGGGGTCATAGGTGGGAGAGTGGCTCTTCGTGGGCGCCGGCGCCTCGGATGAGGAAGGGCCAGGATAACCCTCGAAGAGTAGTAAACAAGTGATAACCTAAACAATAGATTTAGGGGGATGGGTAGTTTAAAGATACAAGATAATAAAACTTTGGATTCCTCGGCTATGCATTAGGGCTACCTTAGACTAGTGATAGACTGAGAAGGCCGTGGTCGGCAAAGTCAGAGTCTCGTCCTCATGAGAGACTATTGGCTCTGCATCAGCTACCCTATGGTGCCGGCGCCTCAGTTAGGAGGAAGGGCTAGGAAATCCATAGATGGGTGCCGGCGCCTCAGTTGGAGGAAGGGCCAGGAAATCCCATGAGAGCTATGCGATGACACTCTCCACTTGACACCCTTGTGCTTTGTTATTGTTGCCTCTGGATGTTATCTCTTTGTGATGTATCTTTGATTTCTTGTGAATTTGATTCGTGATTGTTTAGTGATATTACTTCATGTTATTGTGATAGTTCTTGGTTTATCTTGTTATGTGATTGAGTACGTTGATGGTTTTGCATTGCATACTTGGGTTGTACTTGTTTGTATCATGTTGTGGTTGAGTCGGTTGACATCCATGGTCGGGTTCACTTCCTCGTCACCTCTGAGCACGGGGGTGAGTTCGTAATTCACATGGTTGGGTGGAACGTGCTCCGCACCCGTTGGGTTCCCCATCAGCGTCTTGTCATCTCAGCTTTCCGCAGTGCAGATGTTCCAGTGATCAGTTGTACTTCATGTTCATCATTCTTGTATCAATCCCCATGTTGGGAAATTCAATGTAATTCTTGTATCAAAGGAAATTGTAATGTAATATTATTTCAATGATGTAATAGTTAGGTTTGAACTGGATCATGTTAAAAGATTTATCATGGATGTAATTGTGCGATGTTGACATACTCGCATCATGGCTATCAGTTGTATCATTGTATATGGTTTTCATAAATTAAATGGCTAAGTTGTTTTCGTTATCTTTATTTTGTTTTGTGATTGCAATGTAACCTCGCGTGCCCCAGAGAACCAAGTGTGTTTTTGTTATGTGTTATGCGATGTGTTTATGGTTTAATGTTGAACATGTTACTTTTATTCTTCTTTAAAAAAAAAAATTATTCGTGTTATGTGTGTGTTCTCTGGGGTTTGCACGACGGGCGTTACAATTATATTCCAACTTAAAATCACTCCTATGTAATTGTTTGGGAAACTTTGAGTAATGTGATTTAGGCTTGGCCATCCAATTATTGTTCATCATTAACAAAGCCTTGTCAGGATCCTTTGTATAAAAGTCCTCAACATCTTTGATGTTAATCTTCACCAACTTTTGATGTGACCCAATGTTGAAAGTTTCTGCAATGGACTCCTCTATTAAGTTGGCCATGATTCTGCCTTGGGGTCCAATGATAACTCTCTTGTCCGAGTCATAGTGCTTAGCACACTCCAATACTAGTTCTGGATACTGCAAGGTGGGTGGAAATCCTGATGCCTGGGCCAACCCTATATTGGTGATGATCTATGTCAACTGAGTAGGTGCATCCCCAAACATTCTCTACTTGAAGTCATCATAATCCACATGCCCCATGTCTGTGTCACCAATCTTGCTCCATGTTGAAATGATCTTGGACTCGGGCCAGATTCCCTTGAAGTCATACTTCATCTTTTCAACTCTGGTACGAGGTTCCTCAGGACCAGCTTTCGTTGTCTTTGCCTTAGATCCCTTGGTTGGACTGATCTTAACCTACATATGTTGGAGAGAGGCAATAATCAGTATGGTATTAAGCATAATCAAACGTTTAATCTAACCATATTATCAAGATTACCAAGAAAGCCCATGAACATTACATAGTTGACCTTCAAAACATCATGGAAACCACAAAATCCCATTACAAAACCTTGAAATGAAACATTGTTAAACTTCAGGATTTTCACCTTCTTGGGGATTTTAGTCATAAAGGGATTTTAGGGAATCCACCCCCAGGTGGATTTTTCGAAGGTTCAGACACCTAGGGAATCTATGAGGGAACGAATTTTCTAAGGTAAAACAATCTAGCCCAATTCAAGCCGAAATATCTTCACAATCATCATGAAATCATCAAAACTCCCATACAAAGATCAAAATTAAACATTCATTTTCATCCAGCCAAGTTCAAAAATTTAGGGTCTCAAAGGATTTCAGAGAATCTGGGAGCAGGCATATTTTTTGAATGCCTAGATGTTTTGGGGAATCCAGAGTACAACAAATTTTATGAAAAGTTTAATTTAATGCAAACCAAAGTCATCTATCACTTGATAACTTCATGCAACCACGTTCATTTGAATAATCAGGTCAAATTCATGCATTCACACTCCATTATTCAAAAAGTTCAAAAATTTCAAGTCCTGGAGGATTTTTGGAGAATCCGCGAGTAGGCGGATTTTATGAAGAATGGGGGATCGATTAGAATCTAACTTAGAATGGTTTCTTCATGTCATGAGACCACCCCTCAATCATATTTGAAGTCCTCCTAATGCATCACTCTTGTTTAAAAAAATTTCAGAAACTTGGACGGTCGGCGAACTCAGAGAATCTTCGGGGGTGAGAATTTTTCAAAGGAAATGTCTTTTGGAGAATCTGCCTGAGGGAAGATTTTTCAAAGGAACTAACTTTCAAAGAATCTGGCTAAGGGTGGATTTTTTGAAGTTCTTCATTGGCCTCAGTCTTCGAAAAACCCAAGTCTCAAAGTATTTTCTTAGGCTGGAATTCAAGCATAAATTCATAATGCAAAGTGATTTCCCATTCGAAACTCGTCATGCAAACTCAATCATCAAATAATCAAGAGCCCAGATTAGGGAAAACAAACAAAACTATGGTTTCATAATGCATGCATCAAACTAACCATCACAATCACCATCAAAGACTTGGATGTTAAACCCTAGCCTCATAGAAATTGGCATTCCCTAGCAATTTTTTTTTTGAAAAGAGGAACCCTAATGGGAAAATGATGCCCTAGCTTTGTGTAAATTGAAATGATTGCCCAGAAAACTCAAAGGGAAGCATAAACCACTTCGAAAATCCATCATTAACAATAGAATTGAAGCAAATCGAATGCACCAAAATTGATGCAACAATACCTCTAGGATTGATCAATGATGAGAAACCAACAACAAGTATATGCGCTATCAAATCACTAAAATCATCACAAAATCAAGACAAAATCATGAATGATTCGAAGTTCTTACCTTTCAGTCGAGGAGGACACACCAAAGAATCAAATGCAGCCAATAAACTGATGGGAAGCCCTAAAATGTGAATGCCCAAGTCATGAACTCCAAATGCCAAGAAATAACAGAGGTTTCTAAATCAGAGCACAATGCAAAATGAGAAATGAAGGGCAAAATCATAACTTAAAACCCACAAAATAGAAATAAATGTATTTCAAGTACGATAACCATCGAGCAATAAATGCGACGAAATGACCCCTTAGAGTTCGAAAATGCGATGGGTAAAAGGATTCAAAAAATTTGGCAAGGGCCGAATTCTCCGAACGGAGAGACCCTCGGGGAATTTGCCTGATGGTGGAATCTCCGAACAGATAGACTTTCGAGGAATCCACCTGGTGGTGAATTCTCTGAAAGAACATCCCTTTGAAAAATCCGAAATGGGATGGATTTCTCGAAACCCTACCTGACTTACACAATTTGAGACCTCATCATACTTTGCATGGATAATGGGGCATCGAGACATTACTAGGGACCAAGATGTTGCAAAATAGAAGTACCTAAAGTGCAGATAGAGCATTGATTCATTCAGGTGAAGCAAACCCAAAATAGAGGAACTCATCCCTTAAGGGGAAAAGTTCAAACCTAAAGCAAAACAAGAAAAAAAAGGAAGCAAAAGAGGGTCCTTGCCAATGGTGGGGCGTGTGTGCAAAAAGTGCACAACAAGAGGCCTTGAAGTTCATGTTGTCTTGGCCACTCTTGGGGTGGATTTTTTTATGGGATGCTGCTTTTACATCCTAATGGGTGGCATTCAGGCCTATTATGTTAGCTATGCTCTTCGCCCTGGGTTCTCTCAAGGTGTCTTGTTGGGCTTAATTGTCTTCTAGTGGTTTAAGTTTCAAGATCTGCTAAATCTTGCTAGTAAGGGTTTGAAGTATGGTTTGTCCTACCCACCCTTCGGGTGGTTTCTATTACAAGTTGCTATTTTGGTAGCAATGATGGTGGCCTGTTGGCCTGCTATGCTGGCTGTGAAACCTGATTTGAAGAATATTTGTGGTTCAGGTCCATGTAGGTCTGTTTTGTTGGTTGTGAGGCCTATTTTGTTGGTTGTGTGGGTTTGGTGCCACTTATTTATGCTTGTCAAGGCTTGAGGACCGTCTAGTTTTTTCACCCTTGGGGTGACTACTAATTTTGTTTACTGTTCAATAGCTTTGTTTTGGCCTATTGGCCTTTTCTACTGGAATTGCTGCCTATCCTTCTTTTTCTATTTTGTTGGCTACAAATGCAGTTTCTTGCTACTGTCTTGTCACGTTGTCGTTCCATGTTTTGCTATACTAATTGATAAATCTTTCGTGATGTAAAAGGGTCAGGGCCCTTTCAAAATCCCTACTTACCTAATAAAATACAACAATCAATGACTAAATTAACGACTAAATATATCAGTGAATAAAAAATGACTAAATAAGTGACCAAATTGCAACAATCAATGAATAAATCAATGACTAAATGTACTACCAAATCGATCAATCAAAACAACCAATAAATGATTAAAAATGGTTTAGTCATCAATTTGGTTACATTATAAATGACTGACAATAAACTACTAATGGTCATGTGATCATGTTTGGTCATTTATATGTAGATTTTAGTAGTTTTTTAATCATATATTGTTGTTTCTATACTAGTGAGATAGGGAGGGAGGAAGAGGGAGTGTGTGTGTATATGAGAGAGATATGGATAAAGATACAGAAGTAGATAGATATGTATAAATAGATAGAGAGGGATTGAGGGAGAGAAATAGAGAGGAGAGAGGAGAAGTAGACAAATATAGAAAGAGGGAGAGAGGGAGAGATAGGGATAGAAAGAGGGAGAGATATGGATAAAAAGGAGAGATAAAGAGATTGATATAACTTGGGAAAGATAGAGGGGGTGAGAGGGAGAGATAAATATATAGTGAGGGAGAGATGGAAGGAGAGAGGAAGAGGGAAAGGGAGAATTATAGATTGAAAGAGGGAGACAATGAGAGAGGGGGAGATGGAGAGATAAAAAGATAAAGATATAGGAGGTGATATACTGAGAGAGGTAGATAAAGATATATAGAGGGGGGAAAGAGAGATAAAGGAGGTGATAGAGACAAGTAATATAGAGAAAGAGAGATAGAGATAGAGAGAGGGGGAGAGATAGAGAGGGAGAAACAAGGAGTGTGTATGAGTGAGAGATATAGAGATAGATATAGGGAGTGTGTGTGAGAGATTGAGAGAGATATGGAGATAGAGGTAGAGAGGGAGAGAGATATGAAGATAGAGGTAGAGGAGAGATGTATATACAAATAGATAAAGAGGGAGGGAGGGAGAGGGAGAGAAATAGAGAGAGGATAAAGGTGAATTAGAGATAGAAAGAGAGTGTGATAGGGAGAGGAGAGAAGGGGAGATATAGGGATAGAAAAAGGGAGAAATAGATATAGATATAGTAAGAAATGAGCATAGAGGTAAGTTTAGTCATAAATTTAGAGGTAGGGGCTATGATCGAGGAAGAGGTATTGGTTTCGAGGGTAGAAGTAACAATTATAGAGGTAGAGGTTGAGGTAGGAGCTAGGATGATAATAAAGATAAAATACATATCCAATGTTTTTATTGTACTCAATTTGGCCATTATGAGTTTTAATGTTGGCATAAATAATTTGCTTACAATATTGTAGAAGATACATAAAATTTGTTTCTTTTCTATTTGAATACAAGTTTCAATGAAGATACTTTGTGGTATATTAATTCTAGCTTCTCTTCACTTATGAATTATAATGAGAATCCATTTATTGAATCTTGATGAAAAAAATAATAGTATTATTGTGTTGAGGGGTAATAAATAATATGAGACTAAACAAAAGGTAAAATTGACCTCACATGTTTTATTTAGACGAAACAAAAGGAAAAATTGACTTTCTCTAACATCTTGAATTCAATGGTGAGCTCAGATTTGCAGCAAAAAACTCCAAAACGAACCTGCAATACAAAACCATAAAGAAGAACCTTCCCTTGAATCTGGTGTTTCTATCAAGTTTTTATGATTGTCCAGATCATCATTAGATGCAAGAGAAGAGTATACTCAACTTTTCAAGATCTACCAAGATATCCAAAAGAAGACTAACCAATGGAACCCAGCTTGCTTTGATACCATGTAAGAGTTAGCTATGGAGATAAGTACCCAAGATCTAGAGGCTAAAGATAAACATAATAAAAAGAGATCAATATGACAAGAATAAATTATATTTATATCAATGAATGCAAATAGAATTAATGTACAATGTATACAAGACCCTTGGTTATATAGCCAAGGTGATACATAGGATTAGACAAGATCATGACAAGTGTCTTAATCCTATATCATAAGACAACTAATATTAAATGAATTAGGACACAAGTATTAAATGACGAAAGATAAGATAAAATATAATGCCCACTAAGACTTCTAGAAGGATATTCCTAGGACCTAAGTAAACTTAACATGTGAATAGGACCTACTAGGTGAACTAGTTAGGTAAGAAACCTTATTCACACCAACAAAGGATAATAAGATGAAATTTATAGTAAATGATTTCAATTCACTTATGTTTATTGGATATGGTGTTGATTTATATCTTTTCAGATAGTCAAAGCCACCATTAGGGCTAGAATCATGAAATCCAAGGGGGTTTACCTCAAATCCACCAACTTAGGAGAATACCATAATCCATTATGCCCATAATCCACACCTTCTCCGAAACCCACAAAGGGATACAATTACATTTGATCAGTCTGAAGAAGCTTGGGAAACTAGTCCAAATTAGCTTGGCGAAGAGAACCCCAATCCTTAGCATTCTAGTTACTGTCACCATCTAAGTCCCACTTAGCTAGGTGATTTGCCAAATCATTCCATTCTTGAGGGATATGAGAGAAGGAAATGGTATTAAAGTTAGGGGTGAGATGAAGAAACTCCTCCATCAAAGAGGCCAGAATCCAAGAAGAATCACTCACAACATCTTTGTTCAAAAGTGGTACCAAGATTATGAAGTCCATATCACATATTATTTTCCTCTAGCTCAACTCACATGATTTTTCAAGTGCAATAAATAGGGCCCTATCATCCATTTGATTATTGGTGCAAAAACCCATGTGAGAGGTGAAAAAATGTAGTAGAACCCTTACTATCATTCCCAATTCCTCAAACTCCCGCTCAACCTGGGTTACCTATAATATCCCTTACAAACATTTTAAATTTTCCTTTAAATATTTTCTCAAAAACTCTTAAAAGGGGAAATCGAGTGCAATGAAAAATCAACCATGTTATTTATTTTTAACATAGAATCTTGTGCTAAGGGAAAACACACGACTTTCTATTGGTGTTACAAGTTTTAAAACACTAATTTTCTATTCATGACAGTAGAAAATAATATCCAAAACCATTTTGCAATTTGCACAATGAAGATGGGCAAACAAACCCACAAATTGCAACCAAAACACTGTATTTTCAATTACAAAATCACCAACACTCTAAATAGAGTCTAGGAAACATAAGTACCTAAATTAAATTTGATAAAAATTCTACCAAACTGATAACAACAACAATCTAAAATTGTACCAAAATTTGAGCACTCCAAAACACAAACCCTACCAAACAACTCAACCAAAAATCCATAAAAGCCATCTTTTAGCAACAATGCAAATTCTATGTGAAGTCACACCTGTAGAACCTTGGAGCCATTGTCCTTGAGTCCAAATCTCCTTGGCTTAGAGATTATCCCTACAATGGTTTATCAGCCTTTGTAGGAGAGCCACAACTTGTGAATAGAGAAACAAGCATAAACTCAATCCAAATTGCAAAAAAGAGTAATAAAGAATGTCAAACCTTGCATCCCCAAATCCCAACGCCTAGCATGAGTGGCTTGCATGTGAAGAATTGTAACTTCTCAAGCCAAGTGTTGAAAACAAAAAATCATGCACCCGAAAAAGCTGCCAAAGAAGAAACCTTATCTTGCACCACTACCAATGCCAAAAAAGCAAAAATCAATCTTCCCAAAGAAGTCATGCCCAAAATTGATTTAATAATTTATTTCAAACATTTTGATATTCTCCCCAAAAAGCATTAATTTAACAATCTTTAATAATGAACCTTTTCTCGGTTAAATTGTCAAATTTAAATATGCTTTTTAGGACACCGGGCATGCTAAAAATATAAATTTTCTAAAATTAGAAATGGGACAAGACATTACCTCTTGATGAGCCATCAATGTTAATTTTCAAAAAACCTGGAGGTGGGAAAAACCATTTACCAATCATATTCACCTTCTTAGGGAATTTCCTTCTATGGCTTGGGCAACTAGGAGACCAAGTTGGGAAAGATAACTCCAAACGATTGGGCAACAAAATATATAAAGAAGAAAGTGGCCCCTCATGATAGCACTTTGCCGCAATAATTTCATTAATTGAATCCATGACATTTTACCACACTTGAGCAACTAATTTTTTTCACCCTTGAAAAATCTAGTGATTTCTCTCTAACCATATTTTCTAGAGAATAAAAATAGGACTAGTTTCCTAAGCAACATTTAAGAAAGAAGAAAACATAGGTGGATTTCCCAAACTAGCCCAAAACCCTTAAACCGAGGAAGCATGAATTGCTGACTAATTCCACTTTCTCCATCACTAGCTCCAAATTTCCAATGAAAAGGGGCAAGGAAAGAAGAGATGGAAAAAATGTCTTCATTGTTGTTGCATACAACACACTTAGAAGGTCCTTGAAACCTCTCTTCTTAATATTCTCCCATGTGAGGCACTTGTTTTAATACACAAGCCAAATAAAAAATTTGCATTTTGGCTAGCAATACTTCAAATTTTCTTCCACTAGGGGTTTTACCTTCTCTCACCTTTATTTTTCTTAAGAACATAATAACCAAGAGCATCCAAATATCTCCCTTTTGAATCACATCCCCAAGCTAGAGAATCATGACCATCTAAATTAGAACAAGATCTTTGAGCCAAAATAGAGGCAAAAAAATTATAGGCATTAGGATTTCCCCCACTAGGCCAACTGCTAGGCTCTTTCCATTGAGATTTCTAAGAGTTCCCTAGACTCACTGTAGTCTTGAAGTCAACCACCTTTGATTTATACTTGTCAAATGATATATTATTGTTTATGCACTTTACTTATATAAGGTTTCCAATTTATTGTTTGAGCTATGGTTGTGAGGTACTTAATCCTTCATTGGAGGGTAAACATCATAGGGAAGGATGGTGTCATGAGTTTGTGATGCCAAGGAAATAAGCCAAGATATATTAGTGTTTTTAGTAAGTTGACTAAAGTTAAGTCACCATAAGAGTTTGCAACCAAATTGATTAGTGTCTTATTTGATTGTGATGTATAGTTAGTTCTTAATTTAATTTTATTGATTTCTAGCTATTATTCATTTAGATGGTTCCTTGATTTTTTCCTATAGTTGATGTTGATAGTCAGTCACAATCAAATTGCCAATTTATTGTTTATGACTTGAAAGTCATTTTTGAAGAGTTGAAACATCTTTTGAAAACAATGTTATATTCGTAATATATCCTTAGCATTTTCCTAAGTACTAAATATCTAAATCCTAACCTAACTCATCTTAAACATCACTCAATTTCAAGTACCTCCACTACTGAATTTGATACCATTTTTTGATGGCTGTTTGTCAGTCATTCAACAAATCTTTGTCAGAAGAGCGACGAAATGGAAAAAATCTTTGTGTCGCTATTTTTTCGTCGAAAGGCCGACGGCGAATTAAATGTTGAAATAATGGCGAAGAATCGTCGGTCGACGACATTGTGAAATGCCTCGGGCTTTCATCAGAATATCGACGAAAACTTTGTGTATCCATCGACGAATTACACCAGAAGTTCGTCGCCAGTTCGACGAAATGGGAAAGTAGTAGCATCGAAACAACAGCAAACGTTCGTCGCCATTTCGATGAAATGGGAAAGGAGTAGCGTCAAAACAACACCAAAAGTTCGTCGAATGTGCAACGAAATAGGCTAGTAGCGTCGAAACAACACCAAGAGTTCGTCGACTTTGTGATGAAATTAGCAAGGAGTAGCGTAGGAAGAACACCAAAAGTTTGTCGAAAAGGTGATGAAATGGGCAAGGAGTGGTGTGGTAGCAACGCCGAAAGCTCGTCGAAATTGCGACAAAATGGGCAAGGAGTTACGATGAAATCTTCGTCGCAAGTATAGCAACTTCGTCGATCCTTTCCGCTGATTCGTCAGTGGTTGTCGTCGAAATTGCGACGAAGCATCAATTTTTTTTTTTTTAAATATTCGTGGAAATGTACCATTGCAGAGACTGACGACTAATCATACATACAGACTACATATTGGTTTGATGCTTCAAACGATGCATTTCTTATATTGAAAAGTGCATTACCTTATTGAGCTTCTCTTTGTTTCAAGAATAGTTTAATATTCTCTACTTAACAGGGCCAACCACGTGACGGTGGAAGCTCATTTGGCCTCTCCCCCCCCTCACATCACTTTCAATTCCCCATACCCAATCATATAGCATTAATCATTCATTCATTGATTAATAACATATAACATTCATTCATTAACATATAACATTCATTAATTAACATATTCACATTCATTCATTAACATATAATATTCATTCTTTCATTCTTTACATATTATCAAAAATATGGTTGTCATGATATGATTACAATCACTTTTTTTTTCTTTTTAAAGCTAGCATAAAAGCTGAAGTGGAGTATCGTTTTCTAAATCAATATTTGTCCCCCCTTTAGTTGTTCCCCCTCTGCTTGTGATCTTAATGTACGCGTAGTCGTCTGCTCATGACGTGGACGCCACTTCAAGGGGGGATCTGCTGCAATAAGAAAGAAATGTTAAACCGATATGTTTTATTATTATTGTTACAAGTATTTGATTAATTAAAAGAACATTAGAGTGGTTCTCTTTACCTGATGGGTCCACATCATGTTCCAACTTTTGTTATAGACTCATGCTCAACATGTTGAACACCCTCTAAATCCTGATCTATAGTTGAAACACGAAAGGTTACATTAATTAATACACCAATTGAAATTAAATATGTTTAAGAGAACATGAGGGTGGTCCTCTTTACTTGATGGGGCCACCTCATATTCTTGATCTTCTCTAGCCTGATCATGCTCAACACGTTGATCACGCTCTACATACTCTAAAGTTTAAACACGAAAGGTTACATTAATTAATAGACCAATTGCAATTAAATATGTTTAAAAGAACTTTAGAGTGGTCCTCTTTACCTGATGGGGCCACATCATATTCCTGATCTTCTCTATCCTGATCTCATCCTCAACATGTTGATCATGCTCTACATGCTCTAAAGTACCAAGATGCACACCATGACCTTCAGCTACAGGTTGTGCTCCACCCTCACCAGGTTGCATTCCAATGCCATGTGCAGTATTATCATTGTTTGAATGTTTAAAACAAATAGGCATGTAATTACTTTATGGTGGAAATTAATATTGAATAGATTGCACAAGTATTCAATTTTAAATAAACTTTATTGAGTTTATTTACCTATGTGTCGGATGCAATGGAAGATTGTGTTTTCCCCAAAATAAGACTTTGTATGCTCAGCCAC